>WAAD01042704.1:38581-57676 GCA_013389945.1 Fregata magnificens
CGCGGCAAAGGTGTCGCGGGCGGCCGTCGGGGCCGCCGCCTTCCGCCCCGGGCTTGGGGCTCTCGGAGGGGCGGCTACCAAGCCCCGCGCTGCCGGGTGCTTCGGGGTTAGTTGTTGGGCTACTGTCAGACGGTTGTCTTACCGGCTGGTGAATGTGATCAAGGGCCAGGTCCGTGCGGCTTTCAGATCTGTTAAAGGCTTTACAGACTTTCCTGCTCTGTGTTTTCCCTAGCAAGAATGGAAATGTGCTGTTGCCGACTTAAAAATGTGTAAATACGTATGTACAGGTATATATACTGGAAAGTCCCCTTTTCTCACCGCCCTAGAAGATACTGTAGTCAAATCCACATGACGGTCACTCTGAAAACACACTGTGGTCATTCTTCTGGACCTCTTCAAAGGAGCGCTTTGAAGACTTTGTTCTCCAGAGTCATGTTGTTGAGGTTTTTTCTACAAATACCGTTTGTAGATTTCTGTTATTACTTGTATGCTTGTGAATGCTTTGCTTTTAAATGCGATAGATCATTACAGGTAGGTTTAAAGGACATCTTGTATGCAAATTATTTGATGGTTTGCCAGTCAACTTCATCTTTCTCAGAACTCAGTTAGAGATCATATATATGTGGCATATTGGTAAGTCATTTTCCCTTTGGATGTTTATAGCCAAGTTTCCAAGTCAATACATCTCAGATTACTATGGATTTTAAAACACTTGATGGATTTCCTTGCTGCCTTAAAGCTACCCGAGATCAGTTTCTTACAAAAAAAACCCCTTGAAGTTTATAAGTAGCAATGGAAAATTATTTCAAGCACTGCTGTGTTTTGCTACCAACTTTTTCGATTTAATAGCAGAGTTATTTATTTGTTTGACTGATAGAGATTTTTTCCATGTGGATTTTAGGCTTCCAAGCCAATAACTGATTTTTTCTAAATCTATAGGTAAGATGAGCTGTGATCTAAAACTGGTCATACTGAACAATACATTCTGAAATGCAGAAGTTACCTGAAATCTCCATGGCATCTGAGATTCAACCTTTTCTTCATGTAACGCTGACAGTATGCAGAAAGAGAAGAGCATGACCAAAAACTGTAATGAATACAATGGGAATTTTAAAACATGTTTGGTAATCAAAGCTTCTCAGCTCTATATGTTTTTAACTTATTCCTGCATTGCAAATAGGAGGGAGTTCAAGTCTGTCTGAATTATCCTGGATCTCAAGTGGTGTCCAGCCAAAGGAGGTAGCGAAAATCAGAAAGATGTTACAAGTTTTCCAGAGTGTAAAGTCTCCTGTCTCAGAAATGACACCTTCCAAGTTGGTGGGAATCTTCTGTTGAATACCAGCCATAGACACAGAAAAGGTCTTCTTTCTTTTTCTTATGCCTTTGCAAAACTTTGTTAGCGTGCCAGTTCCTAAAGCCACGTTGAAATGGAATTGTCATGCATTCGCACAGCTAAAGAAACTCTCTGGGCATCCACATTGCCATCTCTTTTCCAGTGGAATTAACAGCGTGCAGAGAGAAACAAAAAAAATTCTGTCTTTAGTAAATTATGCAGCACTTTTTTGACAGGCTTTATGCTGGTTAATTAGCCAAAATTGTATCTACAGTGACTGTTGCTGGCATTCTGCTGATCTTTGCTGCACTTCTTATCACACAAGTATCTTGGGGAAATAATTAAAAAAAAAGAATAAGTGCAGTTGTGTTGAGACCAAACGGCATTTTCGTAATTACCTGCAGAAACTTTGCAGGCTTCTCTTCACCTTTCTTGCAGCCACTTGCTGCTTTCTTTCCTGCAGAAAGAAAACACAGAGCCCTGTGATACTGCATCAGAGGAGCTTTCCTTACCAGTGCTAATTCACACCAGCTAAGGAGGTACTAATCTGTCTACTTCTCCCTTCATAGCTGAAGTGTATTTCTTTTTTTCAGGAAATGGTGATTTCACTTTCAATTAAAAATAATTGTTTCCCAGACCTAGCAACTGCATAATTTGCAAATGTTCGTCTGGGCCTTCTAAACGATGGAAACAGGACTCACTGCTGGGACCAGGTTTATGATCTTTATAATACATTCATTCTGTTGATACTGTAGTTTCATCCACAATGTATGTCCCATCTTAGAACTGCGAATAAGACACAGTGGCATTGTGAAGTGACTGAGCAACCTAGAATTTTAACAAATTACAATTTTACAAAAGTACAATAATTGCATTACAACTCAAAAAACTAGCAACGCATATTTCAAAGTTCTGGTACCCAGAATGTAAATAACTTTTAGTTCATTAAGTTTGTAGTGATTATCACAAAATTCTTATACCTTGTATGTCCATGAAGCAACCCTTTGAATGGTGGACTGTCTTTTCTCTGGCATCATTTTTTTGCCACGTTTGCAAGGTTTTATTTCCTAATCTGGAAAAAACAAAATTAGAAAGAGGATAGTTTAGCTGAACATAAAGCAATCAAAATATTTCTATTTTCAAATACAGGCTAGGTACTTTTCTAAGGTAAGTTTTAGTCTAAGTCAAATTATTTGCCTAATCACAAAAGAAAATGGGTAAACTTGACCGGTTTTGTTCCATAAGGTGGTTAAATTGTTGGATAACTTAATGGCCTTTGACACTGTCTCCCACAGCATTCTCCTAGAGAAGATGGCAGCTCACGGCTTGGATGGGCATACTCTTCGCTGGGTAAAAAACTGGCTGGATGGCCGAGCCCAGAGAGTGGTGGTGAATGGAGTTAAATCCACCTGGCAGCTGGTCACGAGCGGTGTTCCCCAGGGCTCAGTTCTGGGGCCAGTCCTGTTTAACATCTTTATCAATGATCTGGACGAGGGGATTGAGTGCACCCTCAGCAAGTTTGCAGATGACACCATGTTGGGCGGGAGTGTCATTCTGCTCGAGGGTAGGAAGGCCCTGCAGAGGGATCTGGATAGGCTGGATCGATGGGCCGAGGCCAACTGTATGAGGTTCAACAAGGCCAAGTGCCGGGTCCTGCACTTGGGTCACAACAACCCCATGCAATGCTACAGGCTTGGGGAAGAGTGGCTGGAAAGCTGCCCAGCTGAAAAGGACCTGGGGGTGCTGGTCGACAGCCGGCTGAACATGAGCCGGCAGTGTGCCCAGGTGGCCAAGAAGGCCAACGGCATACTGGCTTGTATCAGGAATAGTGTGGCCAGCAGGAGTAGGGAAGTGATCGTGCCCCTGTCCTCAGCACTGGTGAGGCCGCACATCAAATACTGTGTTCGGTTTTGAGCCCCTCACTACAAGAAGGACACTGAGTTGCTGGAGCGTGTCCAGAGAAGGGCAACGAGGCTGGTGAAGGGCCTAGAAAACAAGTCTTATGAGGAGCGGCTGAGGGAACTGGGGTTGTTTAGTCTGGAGAAGAGGAGGCTGAGGGGAGACCTTATCGCTCTCTACAACTACCTGAAGGGAGGTTGCAGTGAGGTGGGTGTTGGTCTTTTCTCCCAAGTAACCAGCGATAGGACAAGAGAAAATGGCCTCAAGTTGCGTCAGGGCACATTTAGATTGGATATCAGGAAGAATTTCTTTACTGAAAGAGTGGTTAGGCATTGGAACAGGCTCCCCAGAGAAGTGGTTGAGTCACCATCCCTGGAGGTGTTCAAAAAATGTGTAGACGTGGCACTTCAGGACATGGTTTAGGAGGCATGGTGGTGTTGGGTTGATGGTTGGACTTGATGATCTTAGAGGTCTTTTCCAACCTTAATGATGATTCTATGATTCTATGGTATTTAGCCTATGGATTTGTGAATAAGTATGATCTTTAAATGCTGATGTGTTTCTTCTTATTGCTTTTTAAACACCTTAGACCAGATTTGGCCAATCTTAAGGTAAGGTTACTATTTAGTATCACTAATCAATTTTCAAACAAGCCTAGAAGGGGAAAAAAAGGAAATTAAGTCGGTATAGTTTTCCTTTGGGGTGGCTTAAGAGTTCCTCTATTTTACCATTCACCGAGGTGGTAGTACTGTATACTTCACTTTCATGAAGTACTGTTTAAAATCTGAGTTGCAGCTGTTTGCTCAGTTCATTTCTCAGCAATGATTATTTTCATTTTCTTTTTAGTTTTCCCACTTGTATCTAAAATTCTTCTGTCGTTTTCCCATGAGCGTAGATGATGCAGTCTCTAAAGCTGCCCCAGTATACAACTGAAAGTAGGAGGAGAAAGGAATTTTGTTCATTTACCATGTGCCATGGCTTGCACATGGTTAATTTATTAAATAACTTTGCTAGAGCTCTATCAGTTTGATATCTCATTGGCTTCCAAAACCAGTTTAAGCTACGCAGCTTCCCCTGCCAATTTTCTTGGGACTATAATAGCATTATATTTTTAATGGGTTTTTGTTTTCTGTAGTTGTGGAAAAGAATTCGGTACAGATACTAAAAACATTTGAGAAGATGTAAGATGTACTAGAGGAGGGAAGGGATTAGAGAAATTTTAAGCTTCCTTCACCCCCCTTTAGCAGCACCTGAGGTACCATCCGCCCACAAAGTTAATGCGAGTCAAAGGAAAAAGAGGGGCAGGAGAGAGAAGAGAAGAAATGTACCATCATTTGTTATTCAAGTGTCTAAAAATATATGTCTAGCCTGTGCAATACAGTGCCACTGAGAAATTCCCAAACTGCGTGCGAGTTACTGGTCTGCATAGCTGGGGCCAGCGAGGCATGCTGGCTTAAATTGCGATACCCCGGTTAGAATGGCACTGTTCCCACCTTGATGTGACAGCCAGCTAATTCAGCGCTAACTCAGATATTTCTGCATAGTGCTGCATTGCACAGTGCAAAATGCCATTGTGGCTGTACGTGCAATGCAGCATGACTGACAGTTACACCAAGTTCTGCCAAGGAGGACCAAAGTAATTTAATTTCCTTCGATTATAATCCATTTAGATGTAACATACAGCAGAAGTAGCTTTAAAAAAAATGAACACAACATTTTAGATAAACAGGGTTTCTTAAAGGCCACAGGACATTTTTCACATATTAGCACAAAAATCGTAAGTTCGCAGATATTTTAAGCATTCTTAAACTGTGATATCTTGTGTCTACTAAAATAACATGCTTTCCCCGCCCCGCCTTAAGACCCTATTAAAGCTGGTTCTTCAGCAAAATCTTCATGGCTACAGATCCAATTTATTACTATTTCTTGGGTTTGGATAAGACTAACCAGTAGAATGAAACTCTGTGCATGTTAATTAAACCTGATTCTCAAACCAGATGCAAAATACCGACTCTAAGTGAGCAGCAGTTCTGCCCCAAACCGAGCTAGTAAGTGGTGTTTCGAACTGCCAAGATGAGCATTTTGACAACTTTAAAGCTTTATTATGAAAACACATTCAATGCAAGGAGATAATTGAAAACAACTGTTGTTAGAAAATTCATCTTTCTGGGTAAAGATAGTCTTTCACCAGAATTCACAGCTGGGTCAAATTTCTAGCCACTTCTTTCTCTGTCCTCTCAGGGGAAGTAGCAAGTGTGCAGCAACATTCTTTTAAGAGCTATGCCCAGCTTCAAAGTCCAGGTGGCCTCTACTGGAGGAGATTAAGTTATATCTTTGGGTGAGCACAAGCATCTGTATACCTTTACTTGTTTTGCCTGAATGAGAACTTAACTCCTGGTTATTGGTGTTCATCAAATATCACGTAGCAAAATTGTGAAAGTAGAAGTATTAAGATTAATATTATTCCTTAGAATCATAGAATCATAGAATCATTAAGGTTGGAAAAGACCTCTAAGATCATCAAGTCCAACCATCAACTAACACCACCATGACTCCTAAACTAGGCCCTGGAGTGCCACGTCTCCACCTTTTTTGAACGCCTTCACTGTGTTACCCTGTTTTCCCTGTCTGCCAGAGATGATGACAGGACCTCATTTGGATGCTAGGGTCTCTATGCATTACAGATACCAGCAGTATTTATGTAAGCCTTGCCACTGTACCCTGCATGAAAGCTGCACTGCACATTTCCTTTTTGCTCTGACCTTTGTGATTGCCTAATCACATTTTGTGCTCATATATTTTATCAAAATCTTTGCAGTCTGGAATTTTCTATAGACTTTCTGAACAGCAAGTTTGTTCAGGAATGTCATGAGATTCACTCATTAAGTTTTCAGACCTTGTTTTTACTGCTTACTCTTAACTACTACTGTGACAATTGAGCAGGACAGGTTTACTAGGAGGGTCGATCAAGTGCTTTTGTGAATCAGAAACCACGTGAGAAGGAGTACAGATTTTATCTTGTACTTCTTTAGTCGAAGTGTCCGTTTCTCCTAAAAACTTTATCTGTTTCTTAAAGCATGACTGCTAGGCCAACACACCCATTCTTTCCTTCTCAGCTGCTTTCAGGCATTTGAAAATAAAATGTGATTCAAAGATGCGGTAACCAATAAAGATTGATGCCTATTAGGTCTGCTCAGCAGTACAGATTGCCTGGCAGTCTCAGGATCCTTCCTTTCCCTGTGGGACCTGAGCTGTGGGTTGCATTTTGCTCTTTCTTCTTACCATTGGAGGTATTTGTACCTACCAACAGAAGGGGTTCATCTAGGCTGTCGGAGACAAAGTGAGCATCACATATTGTTTTTGAGGATGTAGTGATATTTCCTTTTAAGCACTATTTTGCAATGAATTTCTCAGTTTTTCTCAGCTCTACCAATGCTTATTCTGTTCCTCTCCTCCTTACCCTGTTATCCTAATTTGATAAGTCTATGACTGTTACTGCAGGTGTCCTGCAATGTTACCCTGTCTCAACCCTCTTCTTTCAGCACTAGGTTTCCCTAACTCTGCTGATACTGAGGCCTGCAGCTCATTCTTGCTCCTCCTGATAAGTCTGAATCATGTTCCGTAAGCTCTGTAATGCTGTGAAAGCAGCTCTGTAGCGCTGCTTAGTCCTGATCTCCTCCTAACAGCAATGATATGGCCACATGCAGAACCTTCTTTGTTCTCTGCCACACCTTTTTTTTCGTCTCAATTCACCAATAAGCCTATTTTCCTTTCAGGTTCTGCTGCCTCCTAATGCTGAGACATGGGGTCTACATGTCAGCCAAAGAGGTGAGAGTACTCGGGCAACTTTGAGTGGTAGGGCTGTCTTCTCTCTCTCCTCCTCTGGGAAGGACTTACTGTTTCCTAAGTAGAACAAAGAGTCCTGCCTGTGACTCAGTGTTTGCTTTGGTCAATGTCTCAACTTTTTAATGACCTAAGTAGCTCTAATGCAAACCAGTGTTCGAGTAGAAGAAAAAAAAAAAAAACAACAAACCAAAACACCTTTGTTTCACAACCTTGTTCTGTTTCCTAATGTGTTCTGATCAAGTCATGCAATTTGTTAGCAAGAACTCTCACCAAGCTTACAGCTTTGTGTTACGAAGTTTGTAGTGCATCTGCTTCTGTCTCTTCCAAGCAGAAGAAAGAGGCAATGTTGATGCTGGCAATGTTACTTGAAGTCTACCTCACATAAGTAGCTGTTGGAGTCTGTTCCTCCTGGCCTTGCTAGGTCAGCTCACATCTCTTAGCCAGCCTACCTGATGGGTTTGCCTGTAATACAGAGGGAGTGAAAGAGGATATCTTTCGAGTTGTGTCAAAGCAGACCAAACTATGTTTAACGTCAGGCTGGATACACTGACAGTGCAAGACATGAGTGTGTGTGCAGAGATGATTTGTTGTACCTCTGCTGGCTGAACTGGGTGGACCGTAAGTTAATGGTGTCAGGACCAACTGAAGCAGAAATGCAAGAGCAAAGGGAAAGGGACATCAGAAATACACAGGAGCAAGATTGTCTTGTGTTGCTCCAGAGGCTGTTGTACTTGGATGTCAGCGGCTGATGTTTCAAGTTTTTCTCACTGCCCTTCTGATCCATTCTTGCCACCAGTAACAATATTACTTAGAAAACCTCAAAACAGAAATATGGTTCCTGGGAGAATATTGTTATCCTTCTTTAAGGGCCACTCCAAAGTTCCCTAGGGGAAGAGGCCTGACACAAGAAGGTTAGCTTACACTAGCAGTATGTGGTCAGTGCTTCCCAACCTTGCTTGAACTTCCAGGCTGGCAAGGCCTATCTCCTTGGGACAGAAACTGAAGTAAGAAATCCCTGAATCTCTGACCTGCATTTCCTTATTGGCCTTGCAACGGCTCATAGCTTGAAATTTTTACATTGCCTCCCAGCATGACATCCTCATGTGCAGGCACCAGATCTGATCAACTTCTGTCACTTAAGTCCAAGTTTCCACTAAGACAGAGCTCCATTTAGGCCTGGGAGAGGACAACCTGGATGGTAGTCTGGAGTATGACTTCTCCAACCCAGATTTCAGGAGAGAGAGGCCAAGGTCTCAGACCTCAGGCTCTAGTGTAACAGCAGGCTAAATCCGCAGGAAACTGAAGGATGACTAAGGACTTCACATCCAGTGGCTTAGATCTTTAATTCCTCTCTATGAGAAGGAATCATCCTAATTCTCAGGCTTCAATACTGAGGATTAACAGTCAGGTGCTGCTGCCCTTGCTACCTTTGTCTTCTTCGTTCCCCCACACAAACACATTTCCTGCACAAAAGAGTCCTTCACAGCTCTGGCTTTGTTCCAGCCAGAAGTCCTGCAAATCAGAGGCTCCCGAAAGCTGCCCCTTGCTGGCAGCAGAAGGGGTGGTGAGGGGTGGTGTTCCTGTAAAATTCCAGATTTCTGGCCTACTGTCTTTCTGGTTCAGCTGCTGGCAGCTGGATCCCAGGGCAGCTGGATCTCAGCCTTTCTGCCTGAGCAGCCAGTGTTTCAGACTTGTGTACATTTGTGCTTTTTCTGTATGGGTACAGTTTAAAAGGAAATGGTTTCTGTAATGAAGATGGGTTGCTTGTATAAATACAGCTTGACAAAGAGGAACAGGGTGGGGTGAAGAAAAACTTGGAGTTCAGCTGGTAGCTAGCTGCAAATAAGGCAAAACATGCAAAAGCATAGAATTGTTAGGTCAAGCACACCTAACCTTTAGTATTCCAGTTAAGGAAAATGCTCAATATTTGCACAGTCAGATAATTGCCTTTCATTCGTGCCCTACATTGCTATACCTATGGCGTTCCCTGCCTTGTTTACTGGCCTTTTAGCATTTCATTTGAAAGACTAGACAGTATGGCTCATGACCTAGTTCTCTGACTGGAATCAAATGAGCTGTGATGCTGAAGCTCTGGAAGAAGCTAAACCAAATGTCATATTGTTATTCTATCCTAACATGTAACACTAAACAAGTGATCTCCATGGATTTGTTCTCTTGAACAAATGGCGGTGTTTTCTAGATGCAAGGTCTGTTAAGGCTACCTACACCTTGGGGGATTGCTTCTCTAATAAGGGGTAGCTTCATCATAGATCTCCCGTCAATAAGGAGAACTACTATGGTCTCATAACTTTCAGTAATTCAGATGGCGGTAACAGGGTGTCAGCGACTCCTCGCTGTTTCATGATTCTAATTCCTGGAGAGCTGGTATTAATTCAGTTGCAGATGTCAATTGTTGCTAATTCAGCTCTGCAGCGATAAGGTGGCTGATTCAGCAGGAAACAAAATTCATTTTCTTCTAGACACATACTGATATCTCTTTTCATGAGTTAAGCTATTTGTGATCCTCCCTACCTTGCAGAAGCAGGAATGGCAGTTATAACTCCTGTTCTTGCACTCCCAATGAGGTCTAATCAATGTTAGGGATGCCAGGAACTCTGAAGTCTTGGATCTCATGCTTCTGTCCAAAACTGAGCTTTGGCAACTGATACCGTCTAAACGTGCTACTGATCCTAAATTGTTCTGTTTTTCTCCTTTCTTTTCATCCCTTTCTCCCTGCAACTTCCTGAAGTGAACCACTTGGGGAGGAGAGAAGTCAATCCACACACAAAACACCCTGCAGCAGCTAGTTTAATGGATAACATGCATGAAATACAAAATCATCCTCTCTAGAAAGTCTAATCAGTAGATTTTACTTCGTCTTTGCAGAGAAGACTGAATAATCTCTTGAGACTACATCGTTGAATTAAAGCTTCAGTTGTTTCAAGGGTGGAAGGTTTTGTTCAAGGAGGAAGGAAAGAGAACTGGTGACATCTGCAACACAAAAAGGAATCTAGAAATTCAAGAAATGAGAATTCCTATATGAAAAGTTGGATTAGCAAAAGCCTGAAAAAAAGTGCATAGCTTTATCAAAGGAAAAAGGAGATGATTCTGTTCCTAGAGAACAATTTGCAAAGGTTATTTTTATTTTTGTTGCAAAAGTATATACTACCCAGGATACTACTTCAAAAACAAACATCTGGAGGATTTTTGTCTTAGCTAGGCAAAAACAAATACTGGCATGCCAAGAATGCCAGTTACACTTGCTACAATGAAAGCTCTATGTAATAAGCTTATGCAATACATACTCTGACTTTAAATATGTGGAATACCTTAAGGATATCTGCTCGTTAAAATTATTCTTGTCAAACGCTATATTGCACAAGCTGACCCATGGCTTCATGAGTTTCCAGACTTGGAATGCCTTTAGCTCTCTAGAGTTGAATGTCAAATGACAGGCTGTATCTATGAGGGGATGGGATGGAAAATGTTCCATGTCCTCTTGGAGGAAACTCACTGCAGAAAACTGATCTGATTGTTTGTTGTTCCTTTTGAAGTCACCTGGCCTTTCTGTATGTGGTGTAAACTCTTATGCTTAGTTTTGTAAACAGGCTGTAGAACAACTCAGATATTAGGCAATGTATGCAGTGAAACTGCAGAGTTAGTATTACTGGCAAAGGTTCCACTATATGGCTAGTCCACAAGCGAGATAATTGAGGATTACTCTTAACCTTTTTGGATCATCTTCCCAAATGAAGGCCACTTTAAGTAGTCTCTGAATGTGTTTGGATTCTCTTCTTTCCCAAAATCCTGCTAACAAGCACTTTGGTGAGGTAAATATATTACTTAACCAACAATAAAAGCTAGTTACTTTTCATAGCTCAATGAAATAAAATTAAATAAGTAATTATATTAAAAGAAGAACAAAAAAGGCTAAAAGTTACTATAGAATCAGTCTTTGGCATGTATATTAGCTTCATACATGTTAGCAATTTGCAAGCATCAGACCAGCAGAACTGCTTATGAGAATTGAAATTATACCTGAAAGCAACAACAGAAAACCTTTTCATTCATCTTTGAAAGATCACAGTATGGACAAAATCTCTGTTCTTTTGGAGTTGTTGTTTAATTACGATTGCTTCAACAGGAGAAAAAGCTTGAAANTAGATTATATAAACATACATATATGTAATAATATACTAATATATGTTAATTTTTAGTATATATTCTATATGTGTATATATATTAGAGTATGATATTCCCCACCGTCCAAGTAGAGTGATGATAGCTATAAAATAATCAAGTGCTGTAAGCATGAGTTTATCTCTCTCAAAACAATGCAAAAACCTACTAATTCCTGTGTTCTATATAAGTTGCTTTAGGCATAAAACTGAGAAAAAATTGATCATTTGATTTGGCGCATGTATCCATCTTTTTGCTGGAATTTAAAGAGTTTTAGAGACATATCTGTTACAATCAGGAATGTTAGATTGCCATACCTTCCTAGCTTAACTTTAGCCAAGTGGCTAATGATAGGTAGTTGTGCCTTTTTAAAGCATGTGGATTTTTTGTTTGGGTTGGGTTGGGGTTTTTTGGGAAATTAAAAATTTAACACACATATAACTAATCAAATTATTAAAAGATCAAGAGTGTGCCTGTTTGGGGTCAGGAAAGTGCCTTCGTACTTGTAAATGCATAACTACTACTTTCTTATTCCTATCTCTTATTATTTCCCCCAAAATATGAATATCAGGCTATTTTCCTCTCAGTTCTTTGTAGATTCTCATTTTCCTCCTTCCTAGATTTTTACATGAGACCAGTCTGTTCTCCTGTCTTTCACTGAAGTTGAGCAAGCCCACTCCCAACAGAACCATCCAGCTTTATCCAGGAATTTCTTGATTTTTCTTTCTTTCATATATCTTGTTTAAACATTTCGTATTATTCAAGTTAGGACTAAATTTCCCAGTCGTGAAGATAAGTCCACTTCAATACATCATAATCTCTCACCAGTTGAATCTTTTCCTTTGGATACTGCTTTATCACCATTTTACCGCCCTTCATTGTCCCAACTTCTATTCCACCGACATTTATTGCATGCAATTCTCTACACATGCTCCTCTTTCCTCTCTGTACAGAGAGAACGCTAATGACAGAATCTTCCTTTAGAAAAGCACTGATAATAAAAGGCTATTTTGCCATAGATGAAAGAAGAAAATCATTTCACATATACAAGGTGCATGTTTCTCGTCTCTGAGCAGGGAGCAAAATTGATGGAATATGGAAATGATGGAATAATATGGAAAACCTGAGAGCATTTCTTAGTGAGATGGACGAAGGGATTTCAGCCAAGTGGCTGCATGGGAACTGTCCTAGAAGTAATGGTCTTAGTTGGCAGAATTGGCTATAGGTATGTTGTGGTGCCGAAATAGCTCAGGGAAGATTTGTTTTTGTCTAATTGTTAAAAGCATCAGAAAAAGGTATGACTTAAATTACATATACAGTAAGGTACTGTATTTCAAACATTTTCCTAAGCATGTTAAGGAAAATAAAATAACAGCAAGGTATCTTTGAGAACTTGCAAATGTTTACATATAGTGCTGTAGGAATATCTGAGTGGAAATTAGTTTTTAATTTAAATTTTGTTTTTCTTGTCTCTCCTTAAGCGTTCTTCCCCAACTGTCCATTCACACCAAGATTGTCCCCATCTTGAAAGCACTGAAGCTAGAAATGAGTGGTTCTGCTGTCTGTTATAGGAGCTGTATTTCAAAAGTTTTGAGTATCTGAACATCTTAAAAGTAGTTTTGCTGATCCACATGTTATAAACAAAAACTGAAAAATCTCAAAGCATCCCATTCTGATCCCATGTGTGTTGCAGATCTTGCCCTACTTGCCTTAAGGCCTATGAGAGACTTGCTGCTGAATTCAATGACCCAAGACTTGGGAATCCTCTTTCTGCAAATAATACAAACTCAGTATCTCGTCAGGGGCTTTACTGGTCTCGACTGATGTCACTGAACTGTTCCCAAACATCTAAGGTACTTTCCCAGGCTGCTGTGACCTCATGGAGCCATATCTGGAATTGTCCTGAGCCACATGATCTGTCCAAAATTGCTGATAATCTTGCAGGGAAGCCAGGACTTAATTATGTGGTCTGCTTTAATTTTGGGTGAGTATCTGGGAGATGTGAAGTACTAAAAGTCCTATTCCACAAATATCGTCCCTGGTGCTCCCCCAATGTGAATGCACATTGCATGTTTGGGTAGCTGAAATGTCCAAGCTCTTGGGGAATGGGAGGAAGCCTTCTGGAAAGGGATGGATTCCTCTGTAGTGAATGTGAATAAATTCATGGCACAAATTTTATTTAAAAAATAATAATAATAAAAAAGCATTGCTGATGGAAATTGGACAAAAATGTTGCCCTACTACTGAGTATTTCCTAGAGAGTCCTACACTGCTATCTTCTGGGGCCACGAAGGGAACTACTAAAACAGTGAGAAATAAACAATGAGGAGCTTAAGGAGAGCATATGCTGTTTTCAAAGGCTGAAAAGGCTCCTCATTGACTTCTCAAGCCAGTCTGCAGAGTTCAGGAAACAAGAGGACTGCTGAACTCCATTTTGCATCTCCTTGACCTCTGAATAACCTGCACATTTACATTTCTGATGATTGAGTACTCTTCTCTGTTTAGGACTTTTGATCTGACTGTGTGGTATACAGACAACTAACCAAGAGGGTATGCTTGCATCTTCAGGTCCTTACTAATAAAATATTGTCATGGTTATGATACAAGCTGGCCAAAGTAACTTTGGAATAGTTCTTAATTTTTGGTTAAAAACCTATTTGAGTTACAAGCTTGAGACATTTCACTTCTGCTTTTTAAAAAAGAAAATTGATTTTATAGAAACAAATCTTTATTAGAAATGTCAGTCTGTGGAGGCATATTGGTTAAAATCCCTCACAAAGTAAATTCAGAGGAAACTATTATGTAGAAAATCCCTTTTGGTAAAATCAATTTTTACCTAATGATTCTAACTGCAATGAATCTAGAAGCTGACAGTCAAGTTCTCATTTAAAAACAGCAAATCTTTGGTTTTTCTTTTATATTTCTTCATTCTGTGGTATTCACTGAAGTTGCCCTTTTCACATTACTACTTTCACATTAATACTTTCCATTTTATGACAAACCAGGTATTCCACATTAGAGCTTTCTACAGTTAGCCAAGGCTTCAGAGAATCCTAGCGGCATCAGAAGTTTGCCAAATTGTATTTAACAAAAAAAGCCCCAAAACCTGTTGTGATAGTGTCTCAAAATAAACCTTTACAGTTTAGCATACTTTCTGCAAGTGATGGACTTTTCACCCTGTTATGAGATCATCACACGTGGTCCATATTCCATAATTTATATTTCATCGAGTTTTCAGGTTCCAGATCTACTTGCTTATCCATGAAAATCAATATAATTTCTGTATCCATTTATTAAGTTGTGATGGAAAGGACATGAGTCATCACTGGCTAACTTTACTTTGTTCAATATGATACAGCATCAACTTAATAGCCTCTGAAAATCTCGTCACATTTAGCTATACACCACTACTGTGGCAACCACTTCTCCTTCAATAGTGATTTGTATGCCCTACCCCTTCCAATGCTACTAATGTGTTTGAGTCATTAATAGCTATATAGTTCTTCAGGTGTGCAGTAGGTGTGCTTTCAAGTGTATCACTACAGATGCAAGGTGCAAAACAAAAGTGGCAAAGGAATATAAATGCTGATTTACTTCAAGGCTTTGTTTGTCTGTATTCATAACCAAAAGGAAGACTGTGTGTTTCGTTCTCCAGATATCACCCTGATATCATCTTCAACTCTTTCTTTAGTAAAAAAAAATAATTGCAAGGACAATGACAAGGATTGTATAAGGATAAGTGTGATCACTTGTCTGTATAAGAAATAGCAAAGCAACTGTTGTGATTTTGTAAGAAGATCTAGAAAAGGGCTTCCCAAGCTTCTAGCTTAAGCTCTAGACATGTTTACCTCTGTAACTGACTGAAATGGTTCTCTGAACTCATTAAGTCCACCTGTTGAAGGATCATCCTAGCAAATCATCCTTAGGAATGCCTTGGATGCCACATTCAGAAATTTTGTATTACTTAAGTACCTTAGATACCCTTTTGATTCACTGATTGAGAAGCTCAGTGAGGCTGTTGTAAAAGAAAGGACTTGAGTCATCACTGACTAACTTTTACGGCTTAGAGAAATTTTAGTGAGGGAAAGCCCTTCAGTGTTGATCTAGGCAATAAATTTAGCCATCATAAAGAAATTCTGGGTGTGCTAACAAGTTTTTTACGAAAGCTGTTTGTGCTTGTGCATTAAGAAGATCTGAGGTTTTCCTGTTCTTTAGCTGAGGGACAGGCCAGATAAAAGTGCAGTACTAAAAGTAAACTGGACAAGGTCGACGGGAAACCACAGTTTTGCAATCTGTAAGTGCAACTATCAAGTTACTTCAGTTGTGGATGCTGAGAACTGTTTACTAAAGAGCAAACAAGCTGCTAAAGAGGTCTCCAGATAGATACACTTTCACGTGCCTTTTTTATAAACTTTGGATTATTTGAGGCAAGAGAATTGGATCAAAACTGTCTTAAGTCTTGTGCAAAGGACTACGTTGAAGGCCAGACACAAGGTGTCATGAAGCCCGTGGAAATCGTGTTATTCATTTAACTGGGCTTAGATCCATTCTGTAGCTATTTAACCTCATCTGCACTCATTGGCATAACACTGATACTTGCAGCCAGGGCAGATGAAATCTAATGGGGGAGAAGAACTATGCTGTGACAACCTCACACAGGACCACACACTGCACCAACCAGCATTACTGGGTAACTCCTCACCTGCTAACTATCTTGCCCTTTGGCAATATGCAAGCATCCATCCCCATAACTGTGGGGAATTATACCATGTGGATGGAATCTTTGAAAATTATACCATAATGAGTAGTCTGCTTTTTAAAACGTACTTCCTGAATAGTATTATGTGAACAGTAATTAATTCTGGTAGGCTCAGAACAGGATTATGAAACTACTGTCTAGTCTATCTAATCAATTTATTGCATCAAAACACCAAATAAAGAAACAGGAATGGGGAAAAAATATTCTGTCCACAAACTAGGTTTTCTTGTGCTGTGAATAAAAATATCAATTCCCTAAGGAGGAAGAGAATTATGCTTCAAGTCTGCTGTAGCATTCATGGTACCAGAGCTAATATAATAATCATTACTCACGTCATCTTCGTGAAATAGAGGAAGGGAACAAAGGTGAACTAAATGGTCATAAAAAGTACTTGGGCTAGGGAAGGTGCTTTTCTAGAACACAGACTTCTCTGCATGCTGTGGATTTAATTTTGACAATTTGAAATAAACTTGATCAGAAAGCAGAATTTTCCCTCTGGAAAAATAGTCTAATTTTTCAACCTGGAAGTCCTAAAATGAAATGTGACTGAGAAGATTCAAGACCAATAATTACAATAACAACATTGTAAATGTATAAACACAGAGGTTTGTTTTCATTTCAGATCTGATCAATAATACCTTACTTCTAATTCATAATGAAAGTGAAGTACTTACCCTGAAAATGAACACTGCAGTGGAGTCACCTACTAAGAAAATCAAAACAAGTGACCTTTTTCCTCCCAGGAGTGAATGACCATTTCTGAGCTTCTATTCTTGCCAGTGGCCAAATTCAGGGGACAACATTATGACAAAGATTAAACACAAAGATGACAGTTGCAGGAGGGTGGAAAGGGACAGATCCTATAGGAAACTAAAATTACCTTGGGATTGATAGTTAGTGTATGTAGACCTTTTCTGGAAAGCTTTTAGTCTTAGGTTTGTTTCTAAGGGAACACAGTCTGGAATTTGGGGGTTGAAATGAGGATTAGGAATGTTCTCTCTTCAACCTGTCTCTCTCCTTCTCAGAAATCTGTGCTCCAGCACTTTAAAAGCACCCCAGCCTGCAGGGCAGAATGCCCTGTTGCCGATGCTGGGTCAGATTATTCTTCATGTTTCCCTTCCGAGTATGCCCTGGAACCGCAGCACGCTGCTGAGGTCCTGAAGGTCTGTTACACATCTGTGTTGTTCTCAGCAGAAAGATTTTACTTTCTCTTCTCTTTCTTGTTTTAAATTTGCCTAGATATAATGTCCAAAGTGTATATTTCATTTCAGGACACCGTAATTACTGAAAACCTAACCCTAATCAGTTCCTATTTGGATTATCCCCTTCTGTCACAGTTTCTCTCTATTACCCTTCACCCTCCTCACTTGTTTATCTCTGCATATTTACTTCTCTGGAGTTCACTCACACAGTGTCAGCTCACAAAGTTGAGTGTTATTACTTGCATTTAAGGTCAGAATCCAGGAACAGTCGTCAAGATGGGTGTCAAATATTTTGGCAAATATCTGTGTGCCTATTTCAAAGTTTGAACATCTTATACTCTCTAAGGAAGGCTATTTCCCTAAATCAGCTGGGCTGCTGTTGATCTGTAAGCTGGTGTCATCGAGTGGAAGTTTTGAGGCAGTGTATGCAGTCAGAATAAGTCAGTAGCACTGCGTAAATTGTATTCTGTTCTGATCGCTAATCAAAGGCTAACCTTAGTAATACCTGAACCTCCCCTGTTTTGATGTGAAGGTTTATAAAGCAAGTTCATATGGGAACAAATAATTTGAAATGTGTAACCAGCCAACTGGATACCCAGTTCCCCAGGGTGTAATAACATTATGTTAGCATTCAGAAGAAGACCAGATGCAGCTGTCATCCTGGTTTCAGTTGTCAGTCTTGTTCTAACAACAGTTAAGTGAAAAGCTGATGAGAAAGGGTAGTTTTGTCACCAAGGCCAAGCTTTAAAATGGGCTTCATTTCTAGCTTTTCCAATATCCTGGAGTGTATCTAGTAGTATTTCAAATCCCAATCAGTAAAGTAAGGTTAACAGTACTGATCTTATATGATCTATGTTTTGTTTTTAAAGTAGTCTGCTATTTGAGGCTGGCATGATTTCCTTCTGGATCATACTAGCAAAGGTGGTAACAATAATGATCAGAGCTTCTGGGCAACTGAGCAGCACTAATAATAATGCTGAGCACAAATCATTCCAGTGAAGAGCTGATGGGTATCTGCTTGCATGGAGACTGTGAGGAACTTTTTGCTTCTTTTTTATCACTAGCAATTTGTGTGTATTGTCTTTGCTAGTGCATTGTGCTTCACTGCCGTAGTTGAAGTAGAACATTAGAGCAGAATACTCTCTTTTGATAAATTTCATCTGCAAATTAATCAGCCTCCTTTCTCCTGAAAGAGAAAAATGTCTGTTTTCTTCTGCCATTTGAGTTGGCTGGTAATTAGTCTTCTGACCTGTGTCACTGGGACATCATCAGGCACTTGGAAGTCTTGGCAACCTCTTCAGCTGATAGACAAGGCAGTAAAAACCCTTCTATTTTTCTATTGTCTTCAATATTGAAAAATCTCAATATTTACAATATTCATAAGTTAGCTGCTCAGTATTCACATATCTGTAGTCACTTCCCTACCTCAGCTCTTACCATAATGCTAACCAATGAAATGAATTTTATTTTGTTTTTTTAAAGAATTGTATACTGTACTTACAGACCTTGTGCAGCATGTCATTTGCACAAATAAACTCAGTCTAAAAAACCTGAAGGGTTCAGAAGGACTAGAAATGGTAACAGCATAAAGTATGTTCTGTACTAAAAGAGGCGCTGTGGTAAACACAAACTGATGAACTTGCACAGATCGTTGTTGTTGTGGTTTAACCTGGCAGGCAGCTAAACACCACACAGCCGCTCACTCACCCCCCCACCCCCCAGTGGGATGGGGGAGAGAATCGGAAGGGCAAAAGTAAGAAAACTTGTGGGTTGAGATAAGAACAGTTTATTAACTAAAATAAAATAATAAAAATAAAATAATAATAATAATAATATTGTAATGAAAAGGAAAACAATGAGAGAGAGAGAAAGAAAAG
>WAAD01042704.1:57776-70155 GCA_013389945.1 Fregata magnificens
TGGCAGAGCATGGGAGGCTGGAAAAGTCCTTGACTAGTGTAAGCACTACTTAGCAACAACTAAAGCATCAGTGTGTTATGAACATTATTCTCATCCTAAATCCAAAACACAGCACTATACCAGCTACTAGGAAAAAAAAAAAAAAACCCTCTATCCCAGCCGAAACCAGGACAATATCTACCCCTTATTCTATATCTTTTATGTCATGCCTGGGTCCTACCCTTTCCAGTACATTCCAATTAACCAACACCACTTTCCCTGTATATATATATATGTATGTAAACAGATATCATTCCCTTAGTCTATGGACCATCCCTCTAAAATGTCCATTGAGTTCATTCAGTCCATGCCTTTGGGCTCCATCTGTCATAACAGTCTTTCAGGACAGGAGAGATGGTGTGTGGTGTGGGATTGTTGTATGCTGAAGTCAGTTCTGGTTCCATCACCACTGCACTTTGCTCAGTTTTCATCAAAGTTCATTCTTCATTAATCTGGATGATTCTTGTTTTAATACCATTGATATGACATATAGTAGACATAAAAATGATGACATACAATATTATATAACAATTAACATTATACGATTCAGTTCATTGGCTATTTTCACCCAAAATTAAATCCCCTTGAGGTATACATCAGACTTCCCCATCCTCCCACATCACCCACCAACTGTACCCAGGTCCTTGAGTAAAAGCAATTCAACGAATGGGTTTGCCTTTGCCTGAGGCAGGAATAACCCAGACTGTTTTTCCCAGCATATTTTTTATGTGCACTACAGGGACTTTATCCCCTTCCACAGTATGTGTTTTGATTGGGCAGGGCCAGCTGGATTGGCAGATCCCCTAGTGTTGACTAACCAGGTGGCTTTTGCTAAATGCGTATCCCAATGTTTAAATATCCCACCACCCATTGCTCTTAGTGTAGTCTTTAACAGTCCATTGTATCGTTCAACTTTTCCGGAGGCTGGTGCATGATAGGGGGATGTGATATACCCACTCAATGCCATGCTCTTTGGCCCAGGTGTCTATGAAGTTGTTTTGGAAATGAGTCCCATTGTCTGACTCAGTTCTTTCTGGGGTGCCATGTCACCATAGGACTTGTTTTTCAAGGCCCAGGATAGTGTTTCAGGCAGTGGCATGGGGCACGGCATATGTTTCCAGCCATCCGGTGGTTGCTTCCACCATAGTAAGTAGCTTGCCTTGGCGGGTTTGTGGGAGTGTGATATAATCAATCTGCCAGGCCTCTCCATATTTATATTTCAGCCATTGTCCTTCATACCAGAGAGGCTTTAGCCACTTGGCTTGTTTAATTGCAGCACACGTTTCACATTCATGGATAACCTCTGCAATAGTGTCCATGGTCAAGGCCACCCCTTGGTCATGAGCCCGTCTATATGTTGCACCTCTTCCTTGGTGGCCTGAGGTGTCCTGGGCCCATCGGGCTATAAATAATTCACCCTTATGTTGCCAGTCCAGATCCACCTGTTCCACTTCAATCTTAGCAGCCTGATCCACCCGCTGGTTGTTTTGGTGTTCTTCAGTGGCCCAACTCTTTGGTACGTGAGCATCTACGTGACGTACTTCTACAGCCAGGTTCTTTACCCAGGCAGCAATATCGTGCCACAATGCAGCAGCCCAGATGGGTTTGCCTCTGCGCTGCCAGTTGTTCTGCTTCCATTGCTGTAACCACCCCCACAGGGTATTTACCACCATCCATGAATCAGTATAGAGGTAGAGCACTGGCCACTTTTCTTGTTCAGCAATATCCAAAGCTGGCTGGATGGCTTTCACCTCTATAGACTGACTTGATTCCCCCTCTCCTTCAGCATTTTTTGCGACTTGTTGTGTAGGACTCCGTACTGCAGCTTTCCGCTTCCGATGCTTTCTCACAAGACGACAGGACCCATCAGTGAACAGGGCGTATTGCTTCTCATTTTCTGGCAATTTATTATACAATGGGGCCTCTTCAGCACGCACCACCTCCTCCTCTGGTGATATTCTGAAATTTTTGCCTTCTGGACAGTCCATAATCACTTCCAAAATTCCTGGACGACTGGGGTTTCCTATTCGAGGCTGTTGTGTCATCAGTGCAACCCACTTACTCCACGTAGCAATCGGGGTCCCAGGAGGAGCTGTGTTTCAGTACCAATTACTTCCGAAGCAGCTCGAACCCCTTCATATGCTGCCAATATCTCTTTTTCAGTTGGAGTATAGCAGGCCTCAGATCTTGACCTTACTTTGTTTTATGGCAAAACCGGCCTTCAGAAGGTTTTGGACTATTTTCTTCCCTTTCTCAAAAACTTCCTCTGCTGTATTGATCCACACAATGATGTCATCAATGTATTGCAGGTGTTCTGGAGCTCCACCCTGTTCCAGTGCCGTCTGGATCAGTCCATGGCAAATGGTGGGGTTGGGAGGTGGGAGGACTGCAGAACCCATCACCGGTGCGGGGGTGGGGGGCGGCGCAGCGCCCATCGCTGGAGTTGCTCTCCGGATGGTGTTCATAAAGAGTGGTTTAAGCCTAAACAAAATCTGCACCACATTCAGGAGACATAGCAATAGGAACATGCTGGTTTGAACATCCCAAGGATATTCAAAATTCTTAAGAGCTGTTGTAACTAGCCTGAAGGAGAATGGGAAGGTGAATGAGCCAGAGAAAGTGTCCCCCTCTGTCTCCCCCATGGATTGGTTTTCCAAGGAAAAGAGGTAAAAGGCATAATTATTAATGGTTTCCAAGAGTAGTAGTTGTCAAACTACGCAAAGTCAGAAAAGTGATTGGAAGAAAGAACCTCTGATTTTGCACATCTAAAGGCAGCAAGTGTTGCAAGGTGTGTGGTTTCTTTTTTTTTTTTTTTAATCTTTGTACCAATCCAAAAGGAGGATGGTTTACATCTGGTTGTCAGTTCTTACTTTCTCATGTGCTATTTCCAGAATTTTGAGGGTTGTTTTTTTTTTTATTTTGATGCACAATTGCAGCTGTGGAAATCCATTGCCATAATATATTTGGCTTTATATGTGTAATCTCCTCATCTCTCGCACCTTCTGTAGAATTGCACAAGTTGCAGCCCTTATCAGGGACAAGACTAGTACCAATTGAAGCAGGGGTGAAATTAGGCCATCAGAGACTCATTTCTACTGGGAAATGCATGAGCTGGAAAAAAAAGTAGCTTGGCTTTCAGATTTAAGGATGCTCTGACAGAACTGGTAGTAATAAAATCCAAACAAAACACCATTTTGCATGTGAACTGAGCAAATTTGATCTGAAAGTTACTGATTCACAGCGTGCTCAGAAGCCTGAAATCAGTGTGGTGTGGCATGGACATATGGCCTGTCTGAGGGAAGCTATTTGCAATACCCAAGTCTTGCATACTATTCCTTATGTACTATTTTAAAGAAAACTCTAAGAGGTTCTATATGAAGAACGAACAGAAAATGCCTGCCTGCCAGTGGATATGAATTGAGGTGAATCTGCCTGCTCATAATAATACTTCAGAAATATATATGTATACGTATTCATCTGCCTATTTTTTAATGCACTTGTAATGCCCACTACAGATGGTGTTGTGTTCCCGTGGATAACTTGATGGTTCCGTCAAAATTTTTGACAGAAGCCAGCCTGAAGGTTGTCTAGCCAACCACTCAGCCCACACACTGAGAGTTAAGTCCACCAAATGGATCCTTTTGCTGTCTGGGCTTTTTAATTTCCCAGCAAAATGTTTGGAAAAAAAATACAGTTAAACCTTCCTGCCAACTGCATTAGGTAGTCAAAGGATCGCTCCAATAAGGTAAGGTTCTGGCCTGAATGCAGCTCATTCTGGCTTACGGTGGGCCATCCAGATAAATAGGAGAGGATACACTGCATAAGTGGCTGTGGGTATCTATTTTACTTCTACAGCTACCTTCCAGATAATTATTTTATGTAACCATACAGTTTCAGTAAGTCTAAGGCTATTAGGAGTAGAGGTCTTCATTACAGATCTTCTGTGGAAGCTCTACTAACTATACAGATTTTTTTTTCTTTATTTTTTAAGAAAGAATAGATAAAATTTATTTCCCATTTAATTCAAAGGAGCATTTCTATAGGGATGAGGTTAAAACAGGCTAGGGCATCTTAGGATATTTAAAAACTGACATTTATTAGAGCATAAAAAGCACACTTTTGTTGGGTCACTGCAGAATTTACAGTTACAGTTAAGAGCATTACCTTACAGTATATTTCAAAGAATTCTATTATCTGTACCATAGTACCTTAGCTGGTAAAGTTTGCTTGATGTATGTACATTACTTTATTGACTTGCACTTTACTCCATGATAGATTTATTCCTTTAAGTGACACTGAAAGTAATAAATATAAGAGTTCAAACAAAAACCATTTTTATTGGCACAGTGGAGAGAGAAAGAAAAAGCAGTGTATAAAATCTTGGCACAAGCAGTCTAGACTTGTGAAATGAGGCCAAATTAGTGAGGAAAAACAGTTAGAACGGAGCTTCAGCATGCTGTTCATTTTCCAATAGTTTTTAAAACAGAAAGACTGAAGGCCTGGTTGTGAATTTTTCACCAAAGTGCAAGCAATGGTATAATTTATTGCATTATGGAAAATAGAGGGTTTTTTCCTGGTTCCACAAATATCCCACTGCACTATTTGCCACAGTTCAATATTACTGTGTGTTCTGCTCAGAAGTGTACTATGCCTGTGCAATTCATTGTAAGAGTTCATCATGCTGTGTAGGAGGGTTGAAAAGAAATGCAGTAGCAGTGGATTTTAGTGATAACTTTCACACAGCATATGCTCTGCATGGTTTGCAGTTAGGTTTGTTCAGGTTACTAACACAGAGACAGAGGTCAGGTTTTCTTTGTATGCATAATGACAAGCTCAAGGGCTGCTTTGCACTGAGGAGGTGCCAGTTCTTTCCACATCCCATAAGAAATGCATGAGCACTTGCAAAGCAGATAACTATGCATTAATAGCCCAGAAAAGGTGATAGCCAAAAATCTTATTTCTGATGCTGGGAACCCCGAGATGATATGGTATGAGATGTACCTATGGTCAAGGCACAGCACACTGCGCAGATCCCATCCATGGTGAGGTTCACCAGCTCCAAGATCCCTAATATTCTTGGTCAAAATACAGATTTCTCAATCAATGACATCAATCTGGAATATGGACTTAGCTTTGCAGAGTGCCTTGGACAATGCACTCTATTATTCTTAACTTATCAATAAAGCTGCAGTTCCTGAACAGGTGCACATAATATTTCAATTGAACAAGACAATATACTATACATATACTTGAGATTAATATGCTTTGACTGCATGTACATCTACTAACAATACATTGACTGTATATATATTGACTAAATAGCAATCACAGGACAGCCATGATACAGAGGCATACACCTAGATTAACCATTATGTGGATCACAGACCCTTGTACAATATTGTTCCAGGCTAACCACTGCAAGGGCACTTTATTATTTCTTGTTGAGATCTGAAATAAAGGCAAGCTACTGTGTATAGACTGGAAGACTGACAGGTTTTAGGGAACTAGAATTTCCAGTTAAATTTAGTATGAGCTAACATTACAGGTTTTAATTCCTAGCCATTAGTGATTTAGTATAATGGACCTCAAATTCATTTTTACCTGGGGATATCTATATTAATGATACCTATATTATTCAGCAAATCCATGAAGTGTCTTGAATTTTCTGTTTTAAACTTGATTACTGTCTCCATACCTTACACGCTGTCCTTATTTAACTCTTAGTTCACTGTGTTAAAAGTCTACTGTGCTAGCCCCCTGAAGGCAGTAGAAATTAGTCAACAGGGACTAGTGAAGAGAGGTCCATGTCAAATGACAGTGAAAAGATATCCAAGATACTGACTTCATATATTTTCCTCCCTTCTGAATTTTTTCCTCTTATGTCTTCCTCCTGCTGCTCTGTCACCACCTTACACTTGAGTACTGGCAGTGTGGTGTCATTCCACTTTCTTCTTATCTCTTCTTGCTCTGTTCTCATCCTCAAGTCCTTCCCTTTATTCCTGTTGTTCCAGGGATTTCCTATTAAACATTTCTAGTTTGACACGATGTGAACCTGTATTGGATTTGCGTGGCAAGGTTTTGGTAGGAGGGGGGCTACATGGGTGGCTTCTATGAGAAGCTCCTAGAAGCCTCCCCCGTGTGTGATAGAGCTAATGCCAGCCGGCTACAAGATGGACCTGCCACTGGCCAAGGCCGAGCCCATCAGCGACGGTGGTAGCGCCTCTGTGGTAACATATTTAAGAAGGGGGAAAACTGCTGTGCAACAGCAGCTGGAGGAGAGGAGTGAGAGAAACAGCCCTGCAGGCGCCAAGGTCAGTGAAGAAGGAGGGGGAGGAGGTACTCCAGGTGCCAGGGTGGTGAAGACCGTGGTGAGGCAGGTTGTCCCCCTGCAGCCCTTGGAGGATCATGATATAGCAGATATCCACACTGCATCCCATGGAGGATCCCACACCAGAGCAAGTGGATGTGCCCAAAGGAGACTGTGACCCCATGGGAAGCCCATGCTGGAGCAGGCTCCTGGCAGGACCTGTGGACCTGTGGAGAGAGGAGCCCATGCTGGAGCAGGTTTGCTGGCAGGACTTGTGAGCCTGTGGGGGACCCACGCTGGAGCAGTCTGTTCCTGAAGGACTGCACCCCATGGAAGGGGCCCACGATGAAGCAGTTTGTGAAGAACTGTAGCCCGTGGGAAGGACCCACGTTGGAGAAGTTTGTGGAGGACTGTCTCCTGTGGGAGGGACCCCACGCTGGAGCAGGGGAAGAGTGTGAGTGGTCCTTCCCCTGAGGAGGAAGGAGCAGCGCAAAACAATGTGTGATGAACTGACCTCAACCCCCATTCCCCGTCCCCCTGGTCCGCTGTGGGTGAGGAGGTAGAGAAAATCAGGAGTGAAGTTAAGCCCAGGGAGAAAGGAGGGGTGGGGGGAAGGCGTTTTAAGATTTGTTTTTATTTCTCATTATCCTACTCTGATTGGATTGGTAATAAATTAAATTAATTTCCCCAAATTGAGTCTGTTTTGCCCATGATGGCAACTGCTGAGTGATCTTTCTCGGTCCTTATCTTGACCCATGAGCCTTTTGTTATATTTTCTCTCCCCTGTCCAGCTGAGGAAGTGGAGTGATAGAGCGGCTTTCTATCCTCCACACGGTGCTAGTGGGCACCTGGCATCCAGCCAGGGTCAAACCCACCACAGAACCAGTCAATGAAAGGTTTCAGATGGACAAACAGCTATTGGCAAGCCAATGTATCTTGGCCAAAACGGATAGATAGACATCTTCTAGAGGACAATTCCTGGTGTACAACTCTCTACACTTCCACCTCTGTTCTGCTGGTCGTTCATCTTTCAGCAGGCATGTGACACTGGGGTGATGGTCAAGAAGGAGGTGTAGATCTGTGTGTAGCGATCATCTATTGGAATCAAGTACAAATGGTCCTTATGTTTAGAGGGATAATAAAAATAAGTATATTCAAAAATTTTATCCTTTCCTTAAGGAGATCAAACCAGATCAATTTAATAACAACACATAAATCTCTCATCCCTTTTAATATCTACTAGCAAAGGCAGTAATTCACACAGTTCTTTGTAACCCTGGCTTTAAGGCTGTGGGAGTTTAGTTAATTGAGACTCCTCTGACCACCCGAAAAGGTGCCATTTTGTGTCACCTGAAATACAGATGCTTGCAGCGATGTTTCATTACCGTCTTTGTGAAAGTTTGGCTACATAAATTGATCAGTGCCACGTGTCAATTTTTATTTCTACATGGTTAATTAGACCATGCCAAATTTCCTGCTTTAGCTAGGTAGTTTCTGGCTTTCAAATCAGCTTGTTTTAAAGCTAATTTAATTATCTCTACTACCATAAAACTGTGCTATGCACACACTGTTGAACAAGCCTAACAGAATTCAAGAATCTGGATTAAATAAACAGCAAAAATACCTCCTACCCATTCCAGCAACCAACCAATTATATTTTTTTATTGCCTGATCAATTATTTTAATATTTTTAAATATTTTTAAATGGTCTTCAGAACTGCAAAGAACCAGCATTGAACTGGGAGCACCACTGTAGATCAGTCATGTGATCTGGTGATAATCTCATGTATCTCTTCCCACAGCCTTGTAAAGTCGCCTGATCTTCTCATTCACATTATGTATTTGCAGTGATACAGCTAATCCTGTCTATTTTTTTTTTACTGAAAGTAGTGATGACAATTATCAGTTGACAATTGCTTTTTCTGTTCATGGATGATGTTCATTTAAGGAGTTTATTGAAATAGCAGACTGCTATCTCATTGGTTATTTCATTAGATTTTAATCCTGAATCAGCTTAAACAGTGAAACCAATAAATTTTTTATCTTATGAATCAGATATCTCCTGACAGTTTTCCATGGGAACACTGAATTGTGCTGTTTAGCTATTTCTGATTAAAATCACTCAGATTTGAGATTTTGAGTTGTTTTGTGGCTGAGATGGCAAAACCAGATATCTGGGCATTTAGAAGCATTGTTCCCTTATTGAATCTTATGTAAACTCCTTGTCTAGCCTAAATTAGCTGTGGTGCACCGATCAATGTCAGTGAGAGAGTAAGGTGCATTATGGTTGATGCAGTGTAGCATCCTAGAACTAGCCCTCCATTAGAAGATCCTGGCTCATGGGACAGTGAATAGGTTATGCAGGTGAATTTCTTTACCCATGAGGTTGTGTAGTAGCTCAGAAGACATTGCAGGCAGGGGGGAGTGTTTGTTTTGTTGGGTTTTTTTTGTAAAATTGTTTCTAGTACTTATTATAGCCATAAGTAAATAACTTTTTCAGAGTCCAGACAGAGGGGAATACATTGATCAGGGAACCTTTTTCCTTTTGACATCCCTGAGCACATCTGTATTTCCATCATTCTTCATAGACTTTCCTCCCACTCATATGTCATTAGCTGTGGTCTATCCAAACACAGGTTCACAAGTCTGATGGACATATAATGCTGACTTCTATATATAGATATGTGAATAGGACATGCTTTTGCTGGATAGACATAGCCATAGTCAGCAGTTAACATATCTGCAATGAGGAAGGCAGGAATTTATGTTTATTGAATTGGAATTAAGCTTTGCAGGTGCCAACCCATAAAAGTTCACTGAAACTTCATGGCCAGCAGCCACAGAAATTGAATATCTGCTGAATAGGGTGTTAAATTAGCAGGGCTGCTGAAGCAGGCTTGCTGATACAACGTTGTCATATTTTAGTCTGTCAGAACTGTTTTGTGCAGGTTTCTGACAAAAAAGATGAATTTCACGTGACAGATCTCTTCTTTGGAGAGATGCAGGGTGATTAAGCTGTTAATACAGTTTTTTATTATTCCTTTAGAAGTATTCAAAGAGTATTTCTTTAAATACAGCTCAACGTTGTGTGGCAAAGGTTGAGGCACCTGTGCAGCAGTGAATGAAGGCTATCTAAATATGAATGACTAATTATCAGGGAACGGGAAAACACTAGTTTTCTTTCATAACTGAGATGGCTTCATCCTATTCAGAATAATCTGTTGGGAAAATAATTAGCATAAAGAAGATAGAGTTTTGATAAGTAACTTTGATGTTCATAATTATAGTAATTTTTGTATAATTTCTTTCATTTATGCTCATGTTTTATTTCAGTTTTCTCTTTCAGTCATAAAAGCTGATATTAAATTTTAGATTAAACCTATCTTGCTGTAGACGGCCTCCTTAGGAAAAACTGTTATC
Source organism: Fregata magnificens (assembly GCA_013389945.1). Classification (NCBI taxonomy): domain Eukaryota; kingdom Metazoa; phylum Chordata; class Aves; order Suliformes; family Fregatidae; genus Fregata; species Fregata magnificens. The sequence continues at coordinate 67,543 of WAAD01042704.1, forward strand.
TTTGTATGATAACAGTGGACTTAGCACAAATTTGCTGTTAGGATTTCTTTCCATCTCTATGAATTTGTCTTCCCTCCCATAATAAATCACACAGATTAATATGTCAGGAAGGGTCTAGAAGTATCAAATTTAACATGACATAAAAAGAAACCTTTTTCACTTTGTTTGTATAATATTCAATATTTTTAACTTTATTCTAGAGAAAAATGCATCATCTGAAGTGTTGAGCAAAGAGTGGAAATATTTGGATTATTGTGCCATCCAAATAACAAAGGAGAATTTTCCTGACTTAGCTCCTGAGTCTGAAGGAGTAGTGTCTGTCAGAGGGCTCTGAAGGTTGCCAGCCCGTACTGTGCTTGTTCTTATGTTTAGTGGTATAAAAAGGCTCTTATTCTGTCCTTGCTTTCTGTAAGGCTCTATAATGTATCTCAGTCAGCTGAGAAATTTAATTTCTTACACAAAATTTCTTTACACAAAAATGAAAAAATTAGTTTAGACATTAGTAATGCTTTTCAGTTCTAAGTATGACTCTATTGAATAATTGCCACATCCCTCCTCTCATTTGCTGTCTAAGGAATTAACTACTGGGTTCTCCTAGTAGCTAATTTGGTGTTAAATTGCTCATATTGTTCCTCCTATCAGGGAACAGTACTGATAGGGAGGTTTTATTTCTCTTTTCCATTTATTCTAGTGTTTGTGTGCACATGTTGTTTAGTAGGAATGCTTGGAATTTGGGGTGCTTACTCTCTGAAACCCTGCTTAAAACCACCATATTGTTGTGAAGTACATCCTATCACTTTTTTTTTCCCACAAATTCTATTATGTAAAAAAGTTTAACAGGGTTCTCATAGTTTGTGTAGTTAAACTATACTCCTGGCTGCTCACAGCTCAGTGATTCTGGAGATACCTCTTTAGATGTATAGCTATGCTACAAGAGGAAGACAGACAAAATACAGGGACGTTGAAGGATGGATTGTTACATGTGTCCGACTGAAATCCAGGGAGACTTTTGTGCAATAAAATTATTTTCCTGCAAGACAGAAAGAGTTCTGGTCTGCAGTTGTGCAACTCAACTACAAACTGTTGAGCAAGGCAGGGTACTCATGACAGAGCCCTGGTGCAAACAGGCTGTATATTGAGGATGCAAGCAGGGACAGGCTACAAAGGAGGAATTTAGAAAAGCTGTCCAGGCATGAAGGGGTGGTGCCAGGAAAACCAAAGCTGAGCTAGAGTCAAGACCTATGAGGGACATGACAGGCAACAGAAGTGTTTGTACCACTACATTACAGTGTCTCCCAGACCCCTGCGCTTAGTGGCAGGGTTCAAGGAGGAGAGCTACCAGCAGTGGGTGAAGGTTGAGTCAGCGATAACTTGACCAGTACAAGTCCACGGGATCATCCAAGGGTGATGAGAGAACTGGTCAATGTCCTTGCAAGGCCACTATCATATTGAAAGGGCATGGAAATCCCAGGGACACCTCTGATGAATGGAGAAATGTAAATGTCACACTCATTTCAAAAAATGGCCAAGTAATCAACCCAGGGAACTGCAGGCTGGTCAGCTGCACTTCAGTCCCATGGAGCAATCTACTTTGGAACACATTTTTGGGCATATAAAGCTGTGGTGCTCGACGCCAGGTGCCACCAAGCAGCTCTATCACTCCTCTCCTCAGCAGGACAGGGCAGGGGGAAAAAATGAGATGGGAAAAAAAAGCCCTCATGGGTCAAGATAAAGGCAGTTTAATAAAAGCAAAGGCTGTGCGTGGAAACAAAAGGAAAATAAAGATCTTATTCTCTACTTCCCATCAGCAGGCAATGTCCAACCACTTCCCAGGAAGCAGGGCTTCAGTATGCATAGCGGTTGCTCCCAAAGACAAATGTAAATAACGAATGCTCCCATCTCCTCCTCCTTTCTCCTAGCTTTTATTGCTGAGCGGACGTCATATGGTATGGAATATCCCTTTGGTCAGTTTGGGTCAGCTGTCCTGGCTATGTCCCCTCCCAAGGTGTTGCCCGATCCCAGGCTACAGGTGAGGGGGGGGAAATGTTGGACAGACAGCCTTGATGCTGTGTGAGCACTGCTCAGCATTAGCCAAAACACTGGTCTGTTATCAACACCTTTCTAGCTCCCAATACAAAACACAGCACTATGAGGGCTGCTATGGGGAAAATTAACTCCGTCTCAACCAGGCCCAACACAGCAGAAAGTGGTGATGGGGAACAGTCATCACAGATTTACCAAGGGTAAATCATGCCTAACCAGTCTGATCACCTTCTAAGATGAAATGTCTAGGTCTGTGGATTAGGGAAGAGTAGCAGATGTCATTTACCTTGACTTTATCAAAGCTTTGATGCTGTCCCCCATAATATTTTTGCGTTCAAATTATGGTGTTATGATCCAGATGGTTGGACAAAACTGACTGGATGGTTAGGCTCAGAGAGTGATGTAATAAGTCCTACCTCTAACTGTAGGCCAATAACAAGTGAAATACCAGTGGGGGTTATCCTGGGATCTGTCCTGTTTGACATCTTTGTCAATGACCTGGAGGAACTCGGGGCAGCAGGCGAATCCCTGCCCGGCCTTCCCAGCTGCCCCTACACAACAGGTATGGGG
>WAAD01042705.1:2859-17282 GCA_013389945.1 Fregata magnificens
GAAGTTGACTGTTATGCCTTTTTTAAAGAATAAAACCTTTTTGAAGAAGGCTGCTAAGGCTATGTAGCTGACACCGTTGTAAAATCTATCCTTTATGCGTACTCTGCTTTGACATACTATCACTACTTGTTAAACTTGGTTGATAAAAATATTGACAAGAGTGGACAAGTCACACTGCAGTTAAAAAATGACCTGGAACAGTCTACATTTGTCTTACAATTTTCCCATTTCCATTGATGGCAATTTACATAACAGAAACCTAAGTTAAAATGAATTCCTTGTGCTGCTTTGGGAATAATAACACACAGAAAGCCTTTCCTGTTTCCCTCTCCCACACTCAGATATTTTTGCATAGATTTCGGATTTCAGTTACAAAAGGACAAAGTAAACACAGCAGTGAAAAAATTAGCTTGATTGATTTAATCATGCTTAAATATAGCCTGTCCCCTTCTTTTTTTTCCACAATACATTCTACAACCATTATTTTCCAGGTGGGATGTCACATGGTAAAGAAACACAAGACAAACCTCCTATCTGTGTATTTATAGAATATACAAAACTAGCTTGACTAAAAAGATAGCATTTCTAACAATACTGTTGTGCAAGGTCAATCTTCTGTTTATCTACAGCACAGACTGTTATTTTACAAAAAGTGAAAGAGAAAGCTTTGCATGTGTCAAGTGAGCATAGAAAATGGGTACTGACCTGCAGCAGCTTGACAGCATAGGGAAAGAGAGGCAAAGGCAGAAGTTTGAAAGCTACCGGTTCTGCTAAACACACTAGAACAATGGTCAAAAATGGACTTTTACTGTAAGTCTACATTTCTTTCTCTTAAAAATGTTCTCAAAGAAAGTTCTAAAAATGGCAGCCAGATCTCATTAAGAAACAACTATGCCTCCAATGCAGATAGCTTCATATGGGAAAGGTGATAGACTGGCCTACTCTGACCAGCATAAAATCATCAGAAGATTCTCATATTTTCCAAAATCCCGGTTAAAAACATTTTCAGTTACAAAATAAATTCACTGTTATGAGTATTCCATTAGTCTTCATCCAGAAAACACAAACCCAATATGCCTTAAACTATAATTAACTTAGCTTTTTCTATCAAATGTGAGATTTAAATAATTTTATCTTATGTTTTCTAGCATTTAAGATTTTGTTTCAGAAAAGGTATGCTGGATTGTGTCCTTTAAACCATGCTCCTGAGATTCTGAGCAGCACCTGTTAGTGCTGGGAATTTCCTGCTGACTTAGATCTTAAATTACAGGAATTATCATAATAAGAATCTATGCAATAAATAATAAGAATCTCTAAACCCTATTACTAGTTGGGAAGAGACAGACTCATTTAGATCTCTTACTGAAAATGGATGTTTGGATTGTAAAGAACTAATTTTCTTTAGGCTAGGATGGAGAAGGAATGTGCTTTTTTAGCGTAATAAAGCTAAGCATAATACAAGAATGTATAATTACATTTGTTTAGAGTTCTTTTGTGTGACGCATCTTCACTATAAAATACAGGCTAATCATTCAGAAGTTAGGGGTGCTAAATAATATGCTAAAAGAAGCAGAGGCAATTAATTAATTCCATTCCATTTGTTGGTTTTGTTACCCAAGATCCAGTACTATTTTATCCAGTAAATTATTTTTCTGGATGCATGTACCATTTGAACAATGTTTTATCTGAAGAAATTCAAAGATAATTCTTTCACGTCGGCTAAAGTACAGGTTTACGGCATGTATGCTAATGCAACTTCGGTAATATGGTAAGAACCGGAATTCCTTTTTTTGGTCAGCAGAAGAAAGCAAGCAGAACAAGTAAGGGGTTTTTTTGTAATTGTAAGTAATCTGATTTCATAGGATATTTAGAAAGAACTGTTTAGGACACAGGAAAGCAGGTTTTAAGCTTACAATAAACAGATACAGTTTTGTTCCAAATCTGAAGCCTCTACAGTAGTCATTCCATGAATCACTTGTGGAAAATGCTTTAAGGAATACCATTATTATGCTGTGGCATTATCACAGTTTAAAAGAGATACTAGCATCTTTTCCTCAATCATTCAGCTCCATTAAAACATTGAAAGCTCACTTACAAATAAATTCTAATATTTATTGGCTTGAAAAATATATACCAATGGTTTACTACTTCTCTTAGCCTTCAATTCAGGAAGGACTGCAGCACTAATGTAGACAGGTCACCATTACTTTTATTACTCCTCTGTCTTTGTCCACTGAGAATTGTTTTTTGTAAACCATTTTTCTGCTCTATTAACTGTTAGCTAAGTGGGATTGTATTATTTCCACCATTACCTCCACCAGCAATACTGCACTTGGCCTCCAAGAAAAAATAGCACACTTTTGCAGAGGCCTTAGAAATTAAGCAAAAGACGGTGATAAACACCTAGGATTATTGACCATGTTCTAACCATATTACACGTCACTAGTGTATTTTGTTGCTTTTGAAGAGAAAAAGACCTTGTGGAAGGGGTGTGCTAAAAATGAGCATTCAATAAGCAAATAGCCAATCAGATAAGCAGAATAGTCTGAATATATAATTAAAATAGGCTGAACTGAAGCGACTATAAGATTTTCTTGAGTTCATGGAACTCTTAGGCCTGTTGATGTTTTGTTTTTCCAAAATACTCAGGAGGATGTGAATTTTCCAAAGTCAAACTGGTAAATATGTATTTTTAGCGCTCTGCCTATTTGTAACACTCCTACACTGTTGCTTGTTAACCTCAGTTACTAAACATTATTGTTGTAGGAATTTATTGTGACTCTTGACTGTGTATCCATGTGCTAGATAATTTCAGAAACATATCTTAACTTATTTTAATTTGATAGCTAAGAGTAATATCTTATGAAAATCCCACTGCCCTCTGGTCCTGGCATATGTGTTCAGCTCTAAAAATCTTCCATTTTAAATCATTTATATCTTTAAAATAACTGAGGCTTTTCTCCCCAGTGTTCATATGCCATTTTCCAGGCAGAGTATTTAACAAGTGAACTGAAAGCCGTGAAAGACTGACATTAAGGCATGTTTAGACCAAAACACAATACAGAATTATCAGACAAATATGTAGGGTAATTTAAGATTCAGTGTTAATACCATGTGTAACAATGGTTTGGAAAAGAATAAAGGAAATTTCATGCCAACTATATTCAGTCGTGCAGAATCAAAGTCTCCCCATGCAAATAGTTCTATAATGAGCATAATGAGGCAAGACTTCAAAGGTATATATGCTATATCACAAAATTTGGCACAAAGACTTGGCAGTAGCAGAATCTGCATACTCTTTTCTCTGTAGATTCACAGTTTTCAAAACTGTGTTTTCACCCTGTGGAAAAAAAAGGGAAACTTTTCCAATCCTCCAGCGCAGGCAGGCTTCATGCACAAAGTGTTGTAACAGCAAGAGGAGCCTCTTGACTCCAGACCTGGAGGAAGACAGCTGTCACTGTGATTTATACCCTAGGTTAATTGCGTTCCTGGGATGGAGCGGGCAGTGGGGTCCTGGCTGCCAGGAGCAGGAGAGACTTGGTGCCGCCACACAGCCAGAGCCCCCGGCGTCACGGGGTAAGGAAAGCAACAGGAATTTTCTACCTGCTCCCAACCCAGGCTGTGAGGTTTGCACTTTGGCCCTGACTAAGGTGTGGGCCGCAGCATAGTATACAAGTGACATTTATTCCTGTTGTTAGCCAACAGGCAGTGAGTGACAGAGGCGTGAAACAGCCCAAGGGGAGGGCTGATGTTTGACAGCTACTCTGCTGGAGCCTGATCCTGTGACATATGCAGCAATGTGTTGAGGGCAGTAGGATGATTTGCAAGTCTATAAAATCCCTTCCCGGAGTAAGGACATTCCTAAGGCAGTCTAGATATACTGTATATGTCTGATTTCAACCTACAGTGGATTTCATACAGGCAAATCATAAACATCAGGAAAAATTAATGGACTAATACAATATAAATGTGAATTTAAACACCTAAAAATTGATTTCAATGGGAAAGTGGGAGTTCCTTACTCTGGGAATATGGTAACACTGGGAGATGGCCATTAACCGTCAGTACGGCTCTGCTTTCCCTCATCCTCATTGTCTGCCTGAGTTTTGCTGTAAATGCAAGTCATGCTAATAAGCTAAATGATCCAGCAATGCAGTACCACAGAACTGGACTAGGATGGATTGTTGTTGTTATTATTATTATTTAATTTTACTGGATAGAATGGATGTTCTTTCTCAATGTGACAAATACTGATGGGAGCGCAGATCCAGTCCTGCAAACACGTTAAAGGTAGTTTTTCCACTGCTCATATTCTTAACACACAAGTTTTAAGCAAACACATCTACAATTAGGTCATCTTTTCTCCCCTCCCTCCTCAAGGTCATGCTGTGCAGTCCTGGCAGCTCCTGAGCACAGCCACTGTTGTACTCAGAAATCAGTGTCTAGCGCTGAGATGAAGCACTCTGAGACCACATCAGGCCAACAGAGGCTTTTAAGGAGACACTGGAGGGACACATGGACAAAGCTCCTTCCATGGCATGTACTGAATTTAAATCTGACATGGCTAAACCCTTCGTAGTCTCCACCACATGCTGAGTGCACATCCAGCTGTATGACAGGGGACACTTGCTTTTGGCCCCACAAAGGGTACACAAGTAGTCACATGGCAGGATACGTTCCCCCCACATGCATGCCAGGCAACCAGGAGGGTACACTGTTCTTTGATGTTAACAGATACCCATCCAGCATGTTCTGGGGCAAGGAGAGGAGCAGTCTGGATACTTGGTCACCCTGACAGCTCTGTCATGCCACTGAAGTGCTGCCATGGCTTGAGCAAAGTGTGTGGGAAGGAGCCGGATGGAGGCCAGACCCTGCGGGCATCCCCACACCACTCAAGGACGTGCACGTGCTGCAACTTTGTTATACCTGCAAGAACCTGGTCTCAGAGTGGCCACTCTGTTGCTCCATCCTCAGCAGACCCTAAATACTACAGAGACTGCAGGTGGCAATATTGTAAGAAAGAAAGAAATGGGTCTGTTGGAAAAAGTGATGAAGGGGAAGGAATAGGTGAGGACCACTTCTGCTGCAAGAGAAGCTAGGGAAAGTATGTGGCTGGATTTTTGTGAGAGATGAGCTGAAGTCTTCCTTTGGGTTGTGGACTTCTTTGCCAAAGATATATTTTAAATGTAAGGCTTGTCTGTGACTTTTTCTTTCCCTGAGACAATTCATTATTTTGGCCTGGCTTCGTCTAGTACTGCTTGTGCATAAAGCAATCCTTTATATAGACAGGTCGTAAATGTCAGGAAAGAGTTTATAATAGAAATTCGGAGACCAGCTTAAGTGCCCAATGCCGGGAACTGCTCTGCAGCGCTGCATACACCCAGCCCTTCGTAAGAAACCTGGCCCATTAAAACTCTTGTTTATGGAAGACCCACCTGTTCTGGCTGTCAGTGGCATCTAGGACATCAGCAGAGCTGTTGATCAGGAAAAACTACTGCTTCTAATGGCATTAAGCAGAAGACTTCAGCATGACAGCACTGTGTATTTAAGTACCGGGACATCTGCTCTTTCATGGAACAAGTTATTTTGATTATGAAAGTATTCATGATGTCATGGGAGCTATTAAAAATAAAAGATGTGTCAGTAGTATAACTTTCAAGCAGCCCCACAACTGACCTGTGACTGTATCTGTACAATCAAGGTGGCACTTTTACACTTTACCATCAGAGTTGTGGGGTTTTTTTTCTTAAGTATACGTGCAGTATAAAACCTAAATGTTTCACAGTTTCAGGCAATTTAACGCAACTTAGTGTTTGGGTGGCCTGCTGTTATCAAAATCTCTCTCAATCTTGTTTTCAGAGTGAAAGGATAATCTTGTTAATTCGCTGATCTAGGATTTAGAAGCTCTGAACTCTGCATCCCAGTCTGCCACAGGCCACGCGTAGCAGGAGCGCCGTAATCCCTCCAGCTTTGGATCGTACACAACTCGGGAGAGGGAACCTCCCTTATTTAGTATTTGCAGCACTTGGTATGCCATTGTAATCCAAATAATAGGTGCTGTAGTGTGAGAGGAACCTATCAAAGCCATTGAACTCGTTTTGGTTGTGTGCCAATATCTGCTGAACCACCACAGGAAATGTGACTGGCAGAAGCAGCTTGGTTACCCAGCACGGGGCTAGGCTGCAGTGGCACGCCAAGTCCAGCCGCCGCTTCTGTCGGCAGGGCTGTCTGGTGGCCGCTGTGACATGACCAGCAGAGTGTGACCAGCCGCAGGGGGACAGAACTAGCTGTACCTTCAGCTTCGGGGATCTGATGAATGAGTCCTCCAGAACCACTGGCCGACAGCAGAGCTGCCGTGCTGCCCCCCTCCTCACGGCTGAAGGCCCCAGGCAAACCACAAACTGCTTACACCTAGCAGAGAAACAAGAAGAGATAAATCAAACTAAAAGGCAGTTCAGCTTGATAAACCGGGTAAGTTTCTACACTTGCAGGCTCATGACATCTGAACATTATGAAAATAGCTTAGCAGCAGAATGGCAAAAAAATGATCGTATGTGTTTTCTTTAGTCATTCAAAACTGCCAGGGCCAGCACAGCCCTTGCATGGACTTTGGCATGCCACCTGCCTTGCAAAAGCCTGTGATGCTGCGCTTCGTTGCTCAGGGGTGGTGAAGGGCACAATATGGTCGTGTTTTGCTGTTTTCTTCCCTGTAAGCCTCAGGCCTATGAGAAACAAATATTTTGCCAGTTTAGCCTGCCAATAAGAACAGGTGGTTGCACAGCTTCCTCTAAAAGGTGCAAAAAGCCACACAGCCAAGGAAGCACGAAGGGAATAAATAAAATTATGTCGGGACAAACTCAAGGGCAGAAGCGGCCCAGGTGAATGGCTGTCACCAGCATAACACAGCTCCAGGGCCTCATTACCAAAGGTACAAATGAAGGCAAATCCAAACATGGGAAACGCATTTCAGTGGGATACAAGCTGCAGTGTGGGCAGAGCGGGATCTCTTTCATCTGTGATCAGTCGTAGTATTTGTCGGTTTGTTTCCACAAAGTGGACTTAAACATGAGTGCCAATAAATAACCATGCCAAGAAACGATTCTCCAAAGTGCTGATTTGAGGCATTTACATCACATGCTAGGAATAGGTCCTACCTTCCCCAACCTCCTGTCCCATAAGCTTTTCCTCTTCGCTAAAGCACATCCATATCTGCTTTTCACGCAATTCTGTCTCCTCTCCCTCCTGCTTTACCACTTTTTTTCCTTCAGTCTCCTCTACTTCTGCTTGATAAGAGTTCTGCATTCAAATACAGAGACTTAGGATTGTCAGTCAAATTATTAAATATTCTGTACATAAATTTTAAGTGTCAGACGAACCAGATGAACTATCCATTTCTCTGACCCAGCAGTCTGCAGGCTTGCTGTGTTAGGTTCCCCATCTCCAGATGCCAGTTGTTTACCCGCTCTGCAGAATGCAACTAAAGATGAGCAGAATATGTTATTGTGTATTCAGAACAGCTTTTCTTTCAGTTTTCCAGTTTCAGATTATTGTTGTTTCTGTGTAACCCAATTAGGGTAAACGTCCTTAACTCTGCTATTTCTTTATGTAGACATTTGTAAGTATGCTATCCCCGGTTTACCCTAGATGCTGGGTCCAAAAGTTCTGCTAAATTTCTCTGTGAGGGAAATTTGGACAACAGCCATCTCTCTGCCAGGATGTTAAAATGACATCATACGCTCTCATTTAGCCTGCTTGTTTTCCAACTGCGGAGAACTCTCCGAGTTTTTGGGAGATGGGACATCAGGCCCTATAGCTGGTCTGCTCGGATGCAGAGGAGCCTTTTTGTCTTTGCAGCTGTGGACTTTTATAAAGAATCAGTTTTCCCATGTTTCTCTTCTCAGAAGATTTCTTTAAAGTGTTATAACAGAGGTAAGTGAGTGAGTGAGATACCTCCTCTGCTTTAGTCCAACTCCTGCGGGGCTGGAACATTTGTCAGACAGACATGTCCCACATGACAAAGCAATCTGTAGCTAATGTGCAACCACAGAGAAAACACAGGAGTAACACGATGGCCCTTTAACCCCGGGTGTAAGGACATTAGTAAAATAATAAGAAGCCGTATGAGGACAAGAGGTGACACAAGATGTCTTAGCCTCATACCGTTGTCTCTGTGTAAACACACTATTGAACTTAGATACTCAATAACACGGTTTGTTTCAGTAGGTGGCAGGATCCAAGGAAAGCAGGTGGGCTCTACAGCATAAACATCCCGAGAAGAGAGTACGTCNATTCTTTGTCCTTCCCCTGCCCCCAAGTTTGCCAGCCATCAAAACCACTTTTTATTTTCTTTTCTAGAAACAGTAGACCCATCACTTTGAGTTTTACCCCTTGCTAGTACATTAAAGATTTTGCTGGGTAGAGGACAGTATAGCTTATAAAGTTGTGAGGTATCTCTTAGCGTGGAAAAGCCGTATGGACTTAAATCAATATTTGCTTGAAATTAGGGAAGATAAAACATGCTCAAATATTAACTACCACTTATTTTAGATATAGAATTAGAAAACTGCTCCTGTGTCATAAAAGCAATGCCAAGAATAAAAGGAAACAAATAAAACAAATGCAAATATTTAAGGTCCTACATTCTGACATAAGTAATTCAAGTGCCCTAATCTTCAAAATTGATGATCATCCAGTTCCTCCTTAAATTCTAAGGCAGCATATATTGTTTAGCTATGATTTATCTATTGTTCTTATTTATTTCTTTTAAATAAACAGGGTAGGCATAATTCTCACTGTAGACAGCAGACTTGCTCAAGAGTGAAATTTAATATCAATTGCAGAATTGAATAAACTTTGTTTAGATTAAATAAAAAGAAATGTATTAGTTAAGAAAAAATTTTCTTTTAAAATGTATCAGTGCTAATCAGAGAAAAAACCCAGTATTTCTAGATGTTAATATTTCCAGAAGCACAGGAAAGGAATTGATACTTCAGAATCTTTATGATCCTTATTGCATTATGATGTTTTTTTAAAACACCCTATGGAGGCACCTGTCTGTAAAGCCAAACATTTTGCTCTCCCTGTTGAAGTGCTCTTGTTGGAGCTTGTTTTGAGCTCTGAAGCTCACCTAGGCAGAATGAAGGATACCTTATGATTCTCTCTCATGACTCCACTCAGATCACTTCAGAACTTTCACTCCAGAGCATGGAAATGTCATGCTTGGCTTTGCTGAGCGCATGAATAACCAGCCACAACAGCCTGTAATTGTTGCTGCTTCAGAAAGAAAATGTGAATGATTCACATTTACAACGTGGGGTTACATGCTAAAAGCCTAAATATCTAGGAAGTTGCTGCAGCTGATGGCAGCCTCAGTAAGTTTAATGTTGACTGTAAGTCAGTGACATAAACCACTCCAAATACAGTCTGTTTACAATTTCAGACATGCTCGAAATGCTGGTGGGAATTTCTTTTTTGAAATTTGCCTAGCAGACAAGGCCCAAGAGTCAGGAAGTGGCAAAGCTGTTGTTCTCAGCCCAGGAGGCTGCAGAAAAAAACATAGTTGCTGAGTCAGACAGAATTTCCCCTGAGGACTCTGGCTGCAGCCCAGCCTTTAGAAGACCTGCCAGCTCACCTAAGGGTAAATCAAAGCTTTAAAAAAGCCTATACAGCTCACAAAGAGGGGATCTCATTTTTAGGACAGCTTTTTGATATTTTAGGTTAGATCTGTGGCAAAGAAACCTCTGGAGTCTTGGAAAATCTGTACGCACAGTTTGTATAATATCTTTCCAACCTCAGCCACCGCTGACGTAGCCAAGAGCTCTGAGCCACTCGTCTGAATGCTGCTGTACCTGCTCCTGTTACCATGGAAATGGACACTGGCAAAAGTAGGATAACAGCTTTAAAGTAATTACCAATGTAATTAGCACTTTCACCTTTTTGGAGATTGGCTCCCCCAAAGCCCCCAAATAGTGAAACCATCCAATTCTGGCTCATCAATGCAGCGATTAGTGTCTAAAGAGGTATCAGTTAACATGATCAATGTGGGAATGACACACGAAGGAAGGCATTGTTGGAGCCGGGAAACAGTGGGTTCCTGTGGCCTTCTTTGCTTGTTACTAATAAACTCTCCTCCTTTGCTATGAGTCACTGTTCCAGTTTCACCCTTAATTAATTCAGAGTCAAGAGAAAGGGCACTAACATGAAGAGAAGCTCCCAGCTGATGGCTCAATAAAGTCTGCAGAAGGAACTGAAGAGGGGGAGGGGAAAGAATTCATTATAGCAACAAAACTTGAGATAATAGAGAGGAAGAAACCTCAACAGACATGCTGTACAGCAGCCATACTGGAAAATCTAAGTACCAGTGTTTCTCGTATTACACTGTAACTGTCTGAATGAAATGCATCAGACAATTAAATGTTCATCAGAGCAGTGCTACCCAGCCACTAAAGCACACCACAAATCTTTCATCCCAGCAGCAAGTGCATGAGTTAGTATACTGTGATCTGCATCAGTTTCTACAACACTGCAAATCGAATTGCCATCAAAGCGCTCTCAGCTTTCCCAGCAATATCTCCTTTACCTACAGAGGAGTCAGTAGGGGATTTTGGTTTCTGATATATAATTTCAGACTTCTTCGCTAAAAACACAATAGCCTGCCTGTATTCAGGTTGAATACAGAACTCACCTTCAGTGACCAGTGAAGTGACTGCTTGCATAATTATTACTGCTTCTAACAACATTAACATCTGGCTGGATACAGCCTGAAAGGTTTTGGCTATGGTTATTTAGCAGAAAGATGTATGCTTTCAGAAGAAACTGATCAATGCTCTGAAGAAAGTTAGGGCAAGATAGTCGGTAAAATGTTGTAATAGAGTTCTTGGTTTACTAGTGGATTTTGACAATCTCTAAACACATATTGTAATTTTAAAAAATTGATACTAATTACCCCTGTTCAGCTCATACTATTCTTTCAGGGCCTCATGAGACTCTGGGCTGCCTATGGGCAGGGCTGGACATTAGAGCCAAGCTCCAGGTAGAGCCATCTGAAATGAAGCCGTGTCCATGGGGGCGTCTTTTGTGCAAGTCCTACTTGCTAGTGCAGCCATCCCCCCCAACCTGTTCCCTTTGGAGTGTCTTGTTACTCAAGTGTTGTCATACAGCCTAGTCACTGCAGAGCAGAGCAAATTAAGCTTCTTTGTACCTCCCACTCCCATCAAAAGGTAGCAAGATTCAACGGCACTAGGTGATCTTTCACTCTGTGAGCTAAATAGTGGTTTTTTTTGCTTTTAGCTATGTATTGTTGTACAGCTGTTTCTCATGCATCTGGATTTTCAGGACCCTTTAAGACTATGAGTAATTTTCTCTTACTTATTCAGTGCAGGAATTTTTCTTAAAGACACTGAAATCCAAAGTTGCTGTTATTCTTCATCAAAATACTGTTGAGACGCAAGATTATATCATTCAGATGCATTTGTCATAGTCTGCCTCCCTGCCTACCACTGTTAAGTGTTTTCAAATGAGTGTGAGGGTTAGGCTAAGTTCTTTCATTAAGGGTAAAACATCGTTGTGGGTGGAACACTTCTCTGCTGTCACCATGACAACATAGACCTAACTGGCTGGACCGCTTCCTTCCAATAGAGGGCCCTTGAGATGTTTGCGCACGTGAGCCACACGCATTTTATCATGGCTCGTTTCAGAGAAGAGCAAGGGTTTTTCCCACAAAGAAAGTTAGGTAAGGGCAAGAGTGGTGAAGATCATCCAGGTGGAGAGCGCTGGAGGGAACTGGAGGTACGGTGGCTGCTAGGCACTGTTTTGCTCTGACACTCAGTTTGGACAATTTCCAAAATGACACTATCTGCTCCAGACAGTCCGAGAAGCTTCCAAGATTCCTGGGCTCCCTAGCTGCTACCCTGATCTCTCCTGAATAGCTCTTGTTCCCCAGAAAAACAAGACAGCCAAAGCCCTCAGTAACAGCTTTACTTTCTTCGAAGTCTACTGCAAATTTCTTCACTACCTTGCTTAAAAAAGTTAAACACATACAGAAAACCCACTGATGCTTGCATTAACCAAGTAACTGTCTTTAGCAATAAGAGGGTCACAGCTGATACAACCATGGTCTGTTTCATAGGCCAGCAGAGCTACACCAGACTGAGTTCCAAGGCAAGCACTCAAAGAGTTAGGAGGTGCTATAATTAAGGTACATAGGTTAGGAGGTGCATAATTACGTTCAACCATAATTACACGCACTGGTGACTGTACTTTATGATATAGTCTTCAATTACATGACCACCTCCTTTCTTCTTTTTCCTATGGGATCTTTGCCTGTGTCAGGACTGTCTCCATGGCGCAGCACTGCAGGATTGCCCAAATTGCCATTAAGTGTGCCATTTAGTACACTGGAAAGTGCAGTAGCATTTGCATCCCACCCTGTCCAGGACAAACAGCCTTCGTGTGAAGTTAGGCTCACGATAGAGATGGCTGAGGCATAAGAAGTCTGAGCTCACAACTTAAAAAGTTCTCATGCAGATTTGCAAAAATTTACAGATTTGCATGTCTGGCTTGCATGTTATTAAAGCCTGTATTTATAAATCTCTGCTGATATGCAGCATCTTTATGAGCTGCTTTCTTAACTATAGAATAAGAAGCTACTTACCAGGAGTGAACTTTTTCACACATAAGGCCTTCTCCAGCCTCTGTTTCTGTGGTAAAATTCTTATTGACTAAAATGGGAGCAGGATCATGCCTCTGGTACCTGCTATCCCGCCCTGCTCCCGACAAAGCATTGTTCAGTTCAGCCAAACCAACAGGAAAAACTCTGCAAGAGTCATTTCTCAATTCATAGCACAAATATATGCACATCGCATGACAGACTGAAAGGCTATTACTGTTGCTTAGACTGAAAAAGTGAGTTGGTTTTTCAGATATACCTGGCAAATCTTTGTGTGCATGCTGAAAAGCAGAATGGAGCACTCATCTTTTTACAGGCACTCACATGTCAGCATCATGAAGAAATATTTACATTGTGAGCAGCTAATAGCAATCTTTCATAATTGCTGCTTATTAACATCTCCATTCTTTTGAAGCACAGTAGAATCATAGTTTCAGTGATACTTTTGAAATAACTAATGCAATGGAAATACAGAAATTCAACTATTCACAATCTTAGGCTGTCTGTCTGAAATGAGTGTAAATAATCTATATAGCAATTACATTGGTGGTACTAAAACACAGTCCCAAATGACAGGCTAGCCTAAATCTGATTTTTAAAAAGATACCATTAAACTATACAGCCTTATAATGTAAAACTAGATAGCTTGGTCTATAATAGAAGTGTACTTGAAAAGTCAAGATTACATGCACTGTGTGAAGCATATGAAGACCTTATTTTGGTTTAATTAGCAGTATAACTATTTAACCTCTGAAGTAGGAAGAATTGAAAAAGGAATTAGAAATATGCATCTATCAGACAAATATGCAGAAGAGGTACAAACTTACTAAGGGAGTCCAAACAAGAAGAGACCACAGATTTCAGAATTAATTTATTTTTAATTTGCTGTGACCAACTTGGGAAACCATTCTATGAAATAGCTCAATGGGGGTACTTGCCTTCCTGCAGCAGACCGCTTGGCATGGCATTCTTGTTCGGCACCACAAATTCCATCAATAAAATCTCAGCAAGATTTTTGGCAGCAGGAACTACTTCTACCTTCCTTTAATCACACTGGACAACCCAGAGCTGTTATGATTCAGTGCCCCTGGAAGAACTGGAGAAGGTTATCTGATATATTAAACTACACCAGGATAAATAAGATTAAAGATCTTATTATATATCTGGAAAGAAAACAAGTGTTTCAATAAAGTGGTATTCCCTTCTTCCATCCTCCCACAGCAATAAATATTTTTAGCCTCAGTCTCTTATTTATATCCTGTTTATAAACACAGAGTTTTCTTACCAGTATCTCATTGACTCTAGCTCATATTCCTGGTGATATCTTTTCATGTTTCCACTTTTAAAAGTTAAAACATCATGATATCAGATTTCACTGTCAAGGAAGGATTAACTCTGAAGTTGAAGATTACAGTCATCTTCCTGTTTACTCCTATAATTACTACTTCACTAAAGTATCATCCTACTTTTAGTTTCAACACGTCTTCCAATGAAGTACACATTGTTGTCATTTGGCAAGTTGCTCTCCTGCCCTGGGCAACTTTCTTAGTGTGTGACATCTACATTTGCATCTGTCAGCCTGACATCCTTTTATCCACATCTCCAAGTGTTAGACATAGAGGAGAAGCCACATGGATATCTAGCCCACTACTTGCAGCAGCAGCCTTGTCAACAGTTGTTCTCACCAGTAACCGCCAATTCTGGCTTTGACGTCTTCTATTGTGGGCTCGCTTCTGGGAGGTGGTTCTAGCTTCTT
>WAAD01042709.1:11164-23939 GCA_013389945.1 Fregata magnificens
CCGGCGCCCTCTGCGTAGCCCTGGGGAGCCCCGGTTTTCTCCTTCCTTCTCGTCTGCGCTCCCTGACTGAGAACGGCCTCCTCTGCCCCCCTTGCCGTTAGTTCTCTGGTTTGTGAAGGAGGGTTGGCTGGAAACTCCTTGCTGAGGTGTTCATCGGTGAAGACCGGTAATAGTTGATGGCGGGAAAGACATTTGTCGCCTTCGTGTTGTTCATCTGTCACTTGGTGACTTATGGCTAAGCTTTCTGGGGAAAAAAAAAAAAAAAAGAAATAAAGAAAAGGTTTCAGTGTTGACTACCGGGTCCGATTTTTCTGGGCTGACAGACTGCTGAAGGGAGCTTGGAATGGAAGTTTTATGGAGTAGGTCTGCAAAGGAATTTTAACTCAGTGGTATTTTCTGCAATACCCGAGTTTTAGTGTGCTGGCTTTCTAAAGTCTGGCTTCTGTTCTTCATAGCCTGTGCCTTACTTTCTTGAACCATTAACAACTTTTACTTTATTGATATGCCTGTCTGAAATTCTGGTTTGAAGCTCTTCATGAAAAGCTTGTATTTGGATTCACTTGAGGATGCAGTGGTGGCCCTCAACTCATACAGCAAATTGATCATCTGGATAGAAATATACCTCCAGCCTCCAAAGTTATTTGCCTTAAAGCACAAATATTACTTTGTACTAAGTTAAATATTTGCTGGAGGAAAACTATATTTTTAAATGACTTATTATGTTGAATGTTTCTCAAATGTTAATGTGTCTGTTTAACAAAAGTTCTGTTTTACCATGTAGTAATCGACAAATAAATGAGATCTTTTTCAGGAATTAAAAGGAAGAGGATGTTTATGTACTTATTTATTTATTTTTAATTTTCCTGGGAAACATTTGTTTTTAAACAAACAATTTTCTTTATTACATTGTTAACACAGTAGCTCAGTGAAACTAATTTAGCTCTAGTTTAATGCATGCTGAAAGGGAAGAGAAAATGGTAACAAACAGTACAGTTAGTGAAAATTGTACTTACTTAACGTTTGTTATTTTTAAATAGCCAATAGAGGGATTTTTATACCAAAGGTAGACAACATGATTTATCTTGTCCTTAAGTTATGTTGCACATCCTGTGATGTTCATTACTTCTCCTTTTCCCTCCTTCACCGGCGTCTACTGTAAATAAGGCCAGTATAGAATAAAAAAAACTTATCTTCCCACAGAATTTACAGTCTAATTAGAGAAAAAGTGCCAGGAAAAATATTGTGAGTGAATAGTGTAATGTCTCGTCGGTTTTGTTAGTTCTGTGTTCCTTGTTTTGTTTTATTGTGTATGTCTGTGGCTGCTTTTGGCTTAGTAAGGTGCCAAGGGACTAATAAATTTATCACGTTTAATGGAAGGGTAGTAGTTATGTGAAAATACATAGGTGAGAACGGGCAACCCGGTAGGCTATTAAGTCTTTCAAAGGAAAAGCTGTGCATAAATCCACAAGTAAGATGTACTCTGCAGAGCCAAAACAGTGCAGAAACCCGACTATCTTAGGAACAAAAAATATAGGAAACAAGTCTTTATAAAGGTCTATGCCTAGAGACAAGATGGGAGAGGGATGGGATGTGGCAGCGTAAGAGTGTACAGTTCAGTTGAAGTGGCGATGCAAGAAGACCTTGTCTTCTCACAGGAAACAATAAGGAAACACAGGTAGCGTCACACTTAGACAGAACTCCTGGACAGATTTATTTTGGTTTCTCTTGTGTGAGAAACTTGGGAATAAAATTAGCCTGATTGTGGTTTTACATTGTATTTGTAGGCTGGACTTAAAAAAAACCCACAAAAAACCCTAAGGAAAATGTTTGATTTTTAGGGTTGCTCTAGGACAGACTTCCTGTGTGATGCTGAATGAAAAATTCTCTTTGTGCTTCAGCTTTTTCACATGTATAGTGGGAACACAGGAAGCTTCTACCTTGCAAGGCTTTTGGGAGGAAAGTCTATGAGGCGTTCAGTTACTGTTGTGATGAGGGAACATAGAAGTTTTTACAGTAACTAGCAATGTAAATAAATCTAGACCGAATGCTTTGCTATTCTAATGAAATAAATATGTAATGAGTCGCAATCATTAAAGCAGCCCATTTTGTTAAAAATATTTTTTAAAGTTTTTGTGGGAATTAAAGTGTTAGAGTAATTCTGTTGATGTTGAAAAGCTCAATGCAGAAAGCAGAGTGGAGTTTTCTGTTGCTAGCTCTCTCTACCTTGTAGTTGGAAAAAATCCATCGTCCTGTTCTGAAAAGTACATAACTTTAAACATGCCCATAGGTAATACTTCCTATTCTCTTCCAGTCTGCTAAGAAATTGCTAACTTCTCTCTAAACAAGTGGAATAGCAAAATTTAAATTCAGGCAAAAGGTAAGGGAAAAACACTAGTTAACAACATGTCAGATTTTTGGTATACGGTTGCAGTAAAGGAAGAAGATTCAGAGCTTCCAGTTGTGAAGAAACACTACAGCGGTCTAGTCAAACATGAGACAATAGAGATCTGTGGCATGTGTTAGAGAGTTGAATTGCCAGTATGAATTAGGACAACCTTCAACGCTTGGGCTGACAATGGTGGTGAATGCAGTTCTTGCAGTTTAGCCGTGTGTATGGCAAAGCTTGTGTCCAGGACAAAAGTCTTGTTTCTGGTATTAGCTAATGTGCATTTTACTGATCTTTAAAATCTCTGTTACAATATTTTAATAATGCTGCTCTCACCTTAGTAATTCTGGAAACAAATGTTGAACGGGGAAAGAGGAAAATCTATTTGAACGGTTGTATTTGAACCCTGTAATTGAAGATATGGGCCCTTTGAATGTAGCAAGTGGCTTTATGTTGGTCACTGTCTGACTGAGGCTGAAAAAGAAAATTTCCTACATAAACTTTTGAGTCAGTCACTGAATGATCTTTTTTTGTGGCGAAGAGGTTTTTGATGTCTAGAGGAGTAAGAGCAAGAGAAACCTGCTGGGTTAGTCTAAATCTTATAACTTTAGTAAAGAAAAAATTCTTAAGTTACCAAGCTAGGCATGTTACTTGGTAATTGCACAGTCTGAAAATTCTGTATGAGTTCAGAAATTACACTGTCCATGTAAATGTTTTATGAAAAAGAAAGGTGGAGAACTTTTAGCAGTTTTTTCAGAAGTCGATAGAGAGAGCCACCTATGTTTAGAAGTCAGAAAATGGGAAAAGGTGATTTACAAAAGATTTTCTCAACAATTGAACTCAGGACATTTTTCTTCTTCTTGGTGTAGTAGGAAGTTCTAGAAAGGTTAGAATTTCTTCTGTGTTTACCCCATGCATTGTGAGCTCTGTAGTTGCAATGAAACTGAATCTCTAATAGAGACTTACTTTATTCAGAATGTCATTTCGCTGTTCAACTTACTTATCTATGACCAAAATTAACTTAATTGCTATTTTTTGGCCTTCTGAAATCTCCTATGTGGAATACAAATGGATTAAAAAAGCAAAAACCCCTTAAACTTTTGACTGTTTTAAAGGAAGACAGAAAGAAAAGTCCTTTGTTCCCTGAGAATCTTGTTATTAATATAATTATTAATATTAAGAATTAACTTAGAAACAACCTATAGCCAATCTAGTTGCAAAAAGTAACTTCCAAGTATAAACCAAAACAGTGGCCTTCATTCCTTTAGAGTTCTGAAAAACATATTCCACTGCTCAGCTCGTAAGGGTGTTTACTTGGTAGCTGATCTTAACATGAGCATTGTTAATTGCCTAACTGTTGATCACCAGCAGAAATATCAGCTAATAAGCTTATCTGTTCTTGTTTGAGGATGGTACCTTTATCTTAATAATTTGTATTTTCAATTGGGTGAAATAAAGTGAAGAATTAAGTGTGGGTATTGGAAGGAGAGGGAGGAGCAAACCTGAGCAAATTGGCAAGGGAATTTTAGCCTTCATTAAGGCAATAGTTAGAGTTTTAAAAACACTTAGTTTGATACTTCAGCCTGAATTATCACGAATTTAAAGATACGTAATTTAACACATTTGTTTGGGCTTCCTTGGAATTTAGATGAAAGTTCTTTGGCAACTGTAAAGGAGACGTCCCTGGACCACCACACTGTGCGTAGCAAAGGAGGAGAGAAACAGCTGGAGGATGCAAACAGGAGCTTTAAGGGCAACATTTCTTTTGTTTTCCTGACGAGTGAAGCTCATCTTTTCATCCCTTGAAGGTTAGCTGCAGAAACAGCAAAGTATTATTGTCCTAAATGGACCCTAATTAAGAATATAATTTGTTCCACCACACACAGTAACCTTAATAACTCAGATCTAAATTGACCGTATCGGTAGCAGGACAGGGAGTATGGTTCTGGGAAACCAATTTCAGTGTAGTAGCACTGCAAATTTGAGAAGAGGAAGGGACTTTGGTAGCAAAAATAGTCGTAGCATAGTATATGAGAAGAATTTGGGACTATGTTTGAAAATATTGCATATTGCAAAGACATCTTCAGGTCAGGTACTATGAGTCCTTGCATGATCAGGACCTTTAGCTGAGGGACTGTATGAACCGAAATGAATCGCTGTCACATAAATGGTGAAATGACAGATTGGTTTGTCAGGGTCTGGAAATCATTCGTATATGTGAGTACCTATTCTCAGATTTAAGACCTGATCTTGTGAAATGTGCAATGTTCTTAACTCTCCCTGAAAACTGAAGAAATGAGACATATTTTTTGTGACGAGAGCTGGAGTTACCTCCTGCTCTGGAGTTAATTCTGCTGTTAAGTGTAAGATATTAGTTGCTTGCGCTTTTTTCAGAAATTAGCAATTTACAGTTCGTTTTTATTTGGTTCAGAATTACTAACTGGGATGATTAATTGTTGCTGTATTGATACTGTCACTGTTTATGTGATTCTTTAAAAAGGAAATTCCCATAATATTGACCGTAATTTTCATCTTTGGATTTCCCCTTCTCCTATGTGGGGAGAGTCTAATTAACTGAAACAGCTGCCTTAGCTTAACCCTTCTCCTCCCCCTCACCTTGATATGAGAATCCTCTTCTAAAATTTTTTATGAGTACTTTAAAACAAAAAAAATCTGAGTATCTAGTGAAAGTTTTATGACTGAGTAGTATTTAAAATTTTTTGCTTTTTGGGATAAATACAACTTTAGCATGTGCACAAAACCTAGCTAAAGGAGAATCTAGTTTTTGGAAAACTTATTAAAAACAACTGCCTATCCAACTAGAAGAAAATGTAGAAATGGTAGAAAATTCAACAGCAGATATTGTAACTTCACTAAGAGCCCTGAGAGTCTTGTCAATGAGCAATGAAAGCTCTGTTTTTATTTTGGGTTAATATAGCTACCTGTGTTTGAGCAGCTAAACTTCAAATCATATTGAGTATTATGCTTACCTCTGTAGACCTGTTCACCGGTTCTTTGTGCTTCATGGAGGTGAATCGTACAATTCTGTGGAGAGTTACTGGAGAACTTTTTTGTCCTTTGGGCTCATGAGTAGATAATTACAGGCAGGTACGGGAGGACTGCTAGCCACTGAGTACAGTAACTTGTGTTATACTGGACAGTCTTAAGTGAGAACCCCTCTCATAGGCTATCTAAGCTTATTTTAAGCACTGCCAAGCCTGTGTGAAGTGGCTTTACCTGAGGAAGGAGAATACAAGAAAGAGCCAAATCGGAGTCTGAACTGACTCTGTGGAGAAGGTATAACTGACAAGTTGTGGGACTAGAGGGTACTAAGCTGATTCAGTGTGTGATACCAAGACCAGCTGATGCTATCTAGGTCTGAGCCACTGTCAAAACAAGTAATTTCTTGGGTTCCCTGTCACCTGCAGTTGCACATTTCTACTGTGTCCTTTACATGGGCACTGTTGCGGCCACATGCTGAACAACATTACTTTACTGCTCTGTTGAGGGGGAAGAAAAGTCTTGGCCTTTCCTTCCTCCCCAAAATAATTTTTTCTCAATCAACTCTGCAAAATGTTCTGATTTTACAGCATGAGCTGTTTTTACAGTGCTGCTGTTTAAGTAGATAATTAATGTCACTGTTTCTGTGTTCTTTCTGTCTTTGTAGAAGTTCACCATGTTGCAGCTGAGTAGTGGTAAATTACTGCGTATATTCACAAAAAATTACTTTGAGTTTTGAAGAAGTTAGTAACCACTCTCAAGCTGTCTGGCCCAGCTGTCTCCCAGAGGTTCCCTCTTCAAGGCATTTAGAAGAACAGACCTTTCCTGAGTGTACCTTTGCTTCAGTGCAAAATCCAGAGCCTTACCTAAAATGGTTGAGGGAAGTGACCTTAAGTTAAGATAGAAACATAGAATGCTTTGGGTTGGAAGGGACCTTTAGAGGTCATCTAGTCCTAACCCCCTGCAGTGAGCAGGGACACCTCTAACTAGACCAGGTTGCTCAGAGCCCCATCCAACTTGGCCTTGAATGTTCCTAGGGATGGGGCCTCCACTACCTGTCTGGGCAACCCGTTCCAGTGCTTCACCACCCTCATTATAAAAAATTTTTTCCTTATATCCAGTCTAAATCTACCCTCCTTTAGTTTAAGGCCGTTACCCCTTGTCCTGTCACAACAGGCCTTGCTAAAAAGATTATCCCCATCTTTCCTATAGTCCACCTTTAAGTACTGAAAGGCCGCAATAAGGTCTCCCCGCAGCCTTCTCTTCTCCAGGCTGAACAACCCCAACTCTCTCAGCCTGTCCTCGTAGGAGAGGAGCTCCAGCCCTCGGATCATTTTTGTGGCCCTCCTCTGGACCCGCTCCAACAGGTCCATGTGCTTGTGTTGAGGGCTCCAGAGCTGGACGCAGAGCAGAGGGGCAGAATCACCTCCCTCGACCTGCTGGCCACGCTTCTTTTGATGCAGCCCAGGATACGGTTGGCCTTCTGGGCTGCGAGTGCGCATTGTTGGCTCATGTCCAGCTTTTCATCCATCAGTACCCCCAAGTCCTCCTCCACAGGGCTGCTCTCAATCCCTTCATCCCCCAGCCTGTATTGGTATCAGGGGTTGCCCCAACCCAGGTGCAGGACATTGCACTTGGCCTTGTTGAACCTCATGAGGTTCACACAGGCCCACCTCTCCAGCTTGTCCAGGTCCCTCTGGATGGCATCCCGTCCTTCTGGCTTGTCAGCTGCACCACTCAGCTTGGTGTCATTTGCAAACTTGCTGAGGGTGCACACGATCTCACTGTCTATGCCATTGATGAAAATATTAAACAGTACTGGTCCCAGTACGGACCCCTGAGGGACACCACTTCTCACCGGTCTCCATTTAGACATCGAGCTGTTGACCACTACCCTCTGGATGTGACCATCCAACCAATTCCTTATCCACTGAACAGTCCACCCATCAAATCCGTATCTCCCCAATGTAGGGAGAAGGATGTTGTGGGGGACCGTGTCAAAGGCTTTACTGAAGTCCGGATAGATGACATCCGTTGCTTTTCCCTTGTACACTGATGCACTCACTCCATCATAGAAAGCCACTAGGTTGGGCAGGCAGGACTTGCTCCTGGTGAAGCCATGCTGGCTGTCTCAAATCACCTCCCTGTCCTCCGTGTGCTTTAGCATAGCTTCTAGGAGGATATTATGGATTAAATGAAGTGGGCTGCATGCATATTCCCATTTTCTGACACTGTCAAGAGAATGGAGTGGGTAGCTCTGGAAAACATCTGCTTATCCTGCTTCAGCAAGATCCTAATATTGGTTTATCCGGTTTGTGTGACTTCTGTATGCGATAGCTGTATACCTGAGGATAAGAATAGTTGAATTTGACCAGACAAATTTCAGGTCAAATTTCAAACTTAAAGGAGGCAGGTGGATTAATAGGATAGTGTCAGCTGTGGCATTTATTGGGTTGGATACAGAGCAGACCTATAACCAACAAGTCATTATATCCAATCAGTTACTGGCTCTGGGACTGACTGATGGCTGCGATCTATTACTCATTGCTACTGGGTAGAAGTAATTTTGTTCAGCAGATTGGAGGACAATTCACGTTGATGGTGTTCACCCTTTCATCTACCAGTTTTCATAGAAGAACATTTTTGTAATTTTAATCAGTAGCCTGGTTAAGTAAGATTTGGGCGTCTTTCAAGTATTTATTCCTTATTTTTAGTCTAATGATATATTATCCTCTGTGGGGCAACAGTGCTTCAGAGCTGCTACTCTGGATGAAAATGGGCAAGGGCTCGTGTACCTACTGAGAGTACCTGTGTGGTAAAAAGGTTAATGTTTTACTTGTGCAGTCCTGAGTGATGTATTTGGAATAATTTGTAAGGAAAGGTGATTAACAGATGGAAACTACAGAATAATATACTTTGGGAATAGAAACCTCTTCAGAATTTACCAAAATATTTAGCAGTTCTATACAGCATGATAATGACGAAAAAAGCTGATTATGTCCAGTAAGGTCAACCAGAAATAAAAAACTCAGTGGTGAAGTGATTTGTAAGGTGAATAGGTATGTCTGAGTGACTAGAGTGGCCAGGAAGAGATGGGGTTGTATGCTCTACAGGCTCCCACGGAAAATAAAAACAACCCAAATCCATATGAAGGTACTATTTAATATTGAAAGATGTACTATAGCTGAGGGTATGAGTTTAAATGCTAGTAACTATGAATTTAGCAGGTAAGACTAACTGTTCTTGACTAATCTCCTCAACAGTACCTTCACTATGTAGTTTCTTCCACAGAGCTGTGGTATTGAATCTGTCTTGACTTATATGCTGTCAAGATTTATCCAAATCAAATAGCTTTTAGGAAAGTAGGTATTTCATTATGTATTGTACTATTCTTTGTGTGGCAGGTGTATTAATTGAAGAAAAGCAACAGCACTATTATGTTGAGCCACTGTTGTTCTCAAAGTCATGTAATGTAATGGTTTAAAAATACTTCACTATAACAATCATTATTATGATCTTTACTTAATGTCAGGTAGACTTGATTTTATTTTTCCACTGCCACTTTTTGGACAATTGACTTGGCCCAGTGATAGATGATATAAAATAGTAAATTTGATGTACACATCTACATGAAAAAATAATTCCAATAACCTAGATGTACCAAATGAAAACCTTTTTTTGCTTTTTAAATAATTACATCATATTCATGTAACTGTACAGGGACCTTATCAATCTAGACAGTTATTTGAAAGACTGATGGTGTTCCAATGTCACTTGTGCTTTATATATATGTGTGTATTAAAAAAACATGCTGGCCTTTCTTAGCAACATTTAAATTTCTTTTATTATAATAATTCTCGTTATAATAAAGCTTTCTTCTATAATAATTGTTTTAAGAGTGCCATCTAGTGTCTAAAGCTTTTCAATATGAGTTGTGATTTATAAGTTAATGGGCAATTTTATTGAGCGATGGAGCAGAAAAATTATTGCATCATTGTTTTATATTAAACTGGTATGGAATAGTTTAATAGGAAAAATGTAATTTTCAACCAAGTATAAGGAAAATGAATTTAAGTTTTTAATATAATGAGAAGACATTAATTTCAGCTCTTACTGTTGTATTTAACTGCTTCAAAGTAGTTGTGTGTTTGAGGTGTTCATGTAACATTCTTGAACTTTTTTTTATTCTTATGTGTCCTCTTGACTTTCAGTTAGTATTTCGCCAGGCCCTAGATTAATTTTTAATACAGAAACCAATATTATTTCCCATGGCCTAAATACCCTATGTGTATATATGCCTTCTAACAGTTACAGAAAGGCAAACGTGTGCATTAGGAAACTGACTGTTGTAGGTATGTGCTCAGGAACTTGTTTTTTCAATAATATATGGTTACTGTTGTGGGAGACTATTGATTTAAAAAAAAAAAAAAAAAAAAAGCCTTGCTATAAAATCTTTATAAACTAAAAAATTTGAAAGGAAATATTTTCTTTTGCATGTTTTGTTTAATGTCAGAAATACGCTAAAATGTAAAAAAGTTTTTACACAGATCATTTCCCTATCAGTGATTTGTATGTGAAGAGACAGTGTATATGTGAAACCATTCTTTTCTCTCAGGAAGGGCCTGCAGTCCACTTACTCAGGCAGGCTGTCTTTAATAGCGTCTTATGTTAAAATCAGTTCTAGCAGATAGTGGAAGGACCACTGTTTCAAACCTTCTTTTTTGTTCTAAATTCTGTATTCTTTTATGAATGTTGTGTTCTGATTTCTATTTCAGGATCTTCAGCTCAGGAGGAAGATGAAAGATAGTGTTACTGAAGAACATTTGTATTTGGCTTTTTCTCATCAGTACAGAGATAGTATCTTTCCTCTTCATACATCTATTTCACTGTTTTTGCTATCCTACTGTGACTGCAAATTATTCAAAATTTTCTTAGTGCCGACTGGTGAAAATGTGGATGATCAGTTTGTGACAAAAAACGTCCTTGGCGATCTTGAGGTCCATTTAATCTCCAGATGTCAGCTTCCAGTGGTGG
Source organism: Fregata magnificens (assembly GCA_013389945.1). Classification (NCBI taxonomy): domain Eukaryota; kingdom Metazoa; phylum Chordata; class Aves; order Suliformes; family Fregatidae; genus Fregata; species Fregata magnificens. Next base: position 21,585 of record WAAD01042709.1, read on the forward strand.
TGCAGAGCTGCTGTTTACCTGCTGTTGTCATGAAAGATGGCAAGTTCTGCCGAGCTGGGCTTTCCGTTGTCTTAAGGCATATAATACAGAAAACGTATGAGGCAGATCCATCTAAAAAGGATGTTTTGGAACTCTTAGGCTTTAAGAAGACCTGCTTAAAAGCCTGTGCTGAAGTGAGTGCATCTCTTTCTCTTAGATACATTAATAGGGTTTTTAATAACAATTGAATACTCTGAAGTAGACTCTTAATATTGATGTAAACTAAGTTCTTTTAGTAAGAAACTTAATTTGCTTAGAAAATGAAATTTCCTCGATGGAGAAGTATCTGTATTTTGGCATAAAGATGAAAAATAATTCTTTTTAAAGATACTACATTTTAGCAGCACAAAAAGAATCTTAAGATTAAAAAAAAAGGGTCAGATCTTTGTTTCATGTCTAGCAGTATAGTGTCAATGAGTTATAAAGTGCAGCTCTTCCAGTTTGAAGTAAACGAAGACGTACCTAATTTATTGTTAATTTTGATTTTCAAGATTGATTGTTAATTTTGATTTCAGTATACTGTTAGCCTTCATCACTGCCAAGGCATGCTGCTGGCTTATGTTTAGCTTATGCTCACCAGGATGTCCAGGGTCTTTTCAGCAGAGCTGCTACCTGGCCAAGTAGTCAGTCCCTAGCCTGTACCATTACAGGGGTTTACTCCATCCTAGGTGTAGGATGTTTTATTGAGTTTCAAGAAGTTGCTGTCAGCCCATTCTCTAGCCTGTGTAGGCCCCTGTGAATGGCAGCCATTTCTTGGAGTTTGACTGCTCCGTGCAAGTCAGTGTCATCCTTGATGTGAGTGTATTCCATTTCCCCCTCCAGGTCATTGCTAAAGATAATTAAATAGGATAGGCCTCAGCGTAGAGCCCTGAAGAGCTCCACTTCTAACTGACTTTGAGGTAGAGTGCGAACCATTAACCACTACTACCCTTTGAGGTGACATATCAGCCCATTTGTCACATAGCGGTTTACTCATCTGGCAGTTCATCCATCTAGACTTGCCTTCCTCCCTCTTCTCAGGAGGTTGAACTCCACTATTTCATGATGGCTACATCCATGGTTGCCATTGATTACTGTGCCTCCAACCCAGTTCATCCCTGTTGGTGAGTAGCAGACCTGGGGAAGCATATCCTTACGGTAGTCCATCTAGCACTAGCATAAAGAAATTGTCCCTGACATCCTTCAGAAACCTCTGGTTCTAATCTCTTGGAACTGCTAGAAAACTTGATTTCATGTTTCAGATGGCTGCAAGGTGAGTAAACTGAATAAGAAAAGAGTTTAAAAGTTTTAAAACCTTTAAGAACAGATAATAAAAGAGGTCAAGGATAAGAACAGGAAAAAAAAAGTGATTTTTTTTAAGGTGTTGTTTGGTTAGACTAAAGATTTTTGATGTTGCATGCTAAGAAAATCACTAATAATATAATGCATTTCTGTAAAATTAATGTGCTCAATATCTTCTGGTTTTATTACCAGCACTTGGCAGAGATTATGTATATAAATTGATCACAGCTTTGCTTCTCATGAGTTATGCAGCCACCCTAATCTTATGCCAATAATAAGGAATAAAAATATGCTGTACTGGATAACTGTTCATTCTGTTATAGATAAGATTTAGCTTCCTAATTCTGCTCTTGCAAAAGTAGTACAAAATACCTGAGCTTCTAAGATTATCAAAGAATGTATTAAAAGCTGGAGTTACCACCTTTGGCTGGAATTTCTTTGCTTAAAGTGTACAAAAAGGTACCCTGTATTTTGTTTCTCTTTCTGTAGAGACATTAATTACATGAATTTATCTGACAGGTTAGCCAGTGGACCAGACTTTGTGAGATCAGCATACCTCTGGCTGTTGAAGGATTTTTGATGGCGTCTCCTGAGCACTGTCAGACTGTTCCTCCTGACATTTTACAGCTTGAGAGGAAGCTTGGAGAACCTGTCCGAGTACATAATGATGACAAAATTCGAAGGCAAAAACTTCAACAACAGAAGACAGGTGCCAAGGCTGTAGTGCCTGTACTTGGTAAAGAAGCAACAGAGGAAGGAAAAACAGTAGAAGTGCATGAACATCCACTCCCAAGCTTGGAACTGAACATAGCTTTCTCCAAGCTACTTGTCCAGGGAGTATCAGATGCAGTCAACAGGGAGGCCCCTCACATCAGGAGAACAAAAACCTCTGACCTTCCGCTTTTGGACCACGTTTTTGCAGAAGGGCTTTATTTTACCTTGGCAGATATAGTGCTTTTGCCATGCATCCATCAGTTCTTGGTAAGATGACAAATTCTGCAAATATTAAGTAGTGTATATGTATTTTTTTGTTAA
>WAAD01042710.1:0-15078 GCA_013389945.1 Fregata magnificens
TTATACCTCCTTTTAACTGTTTTTCCTTGTTGGCCTTCAAGAGTGGTTTAGGGTTTTTTGGTCTGTTTTTCAGGTTTTTTTTTTGTTTTGGTTTGGGTTTGGTTTTTTTGTTTTGTTTTGTTTTGTTTTTTTTTTAAATACCCCCCCCCCCCCCTTTTTCTTTTTTTCCCCCGTTTAACAGCTGCATAATAAGGAACNCCCAGGTTAACAGCTGCATAAGAAGGAACACTAACTAAGAATACAATCAGAAGCTCTTTGGTTCAAAACTTTAGTTTGCTCAAGGCAGAAGAACACCAACTATTTCAGCCCTCACAGCACCCCGTGTTTCCTAATTAGCAAGGAAGTGAACAAGACAGACAACAGTCAATAATGATGCACTGCTTTATTTTCTCATGAAAGGCATGCAACTGGACTTCAGGAGGTACTACCTTCTCTTGAGGTACACATTCACTTTATTTCCTGTCATCATTCCAATGGCAGCAGTTTGGTTTATTTAGTATGTTACGTATCTCAAGTGGAAGATGTGCTGCATTATTCTCTCATCATTTTAGTAAAAGATTAAATGTGATTGCCACAATTTTACATTAAAATAAACATGAAATAACATGCTGCTATTTCTGAACATTGCTTACTATATTCATATGGCAAAGGCCAATGTAAGGCCAGTCCTGTATAGATCAGGGATTTCATGGTGGTTCTGAGGACACGCTTTCAATGTGATAAAAGCAGCACAGTCTATTCAATAGCTCTGCACAACTGAAATGAATCCTACAACAGTTGTTAAAAAGACCAATTGGATTGGTATTTTCCATGCAAGGATACTTNGCTGGAAAGGACCAGGAAAGAATTCCTACTTTGTATTCTTTACAGGCATAACTTTGGTGTCAGTAGCTCTGCTACCTTCCGCATTAGTTGCCACACTTGGTGCACAAATTGAGCAGACAGCATTCCATGAAAACCCGAAGGATGTTGCAGAGAACTTTGCGGTTACTTAAGTCTTCCACAAATTCTGATACAGATATCTACATTATCTTTTGGAGTTAATTCCCACCTTTATTTGCACCAGTACTTGTTAAACAAATTTCAAAACCAATGCTCTAAGAATAAATGTCTATTTTCTCCCACAGGAGATCTTTCTAATAAATAATGGTCCTTTACCGCAATTTTCCTTTTAAAGTATTTGTAGGCTAAGATACATATGAATAAAAGGAAGCAGAGAACAATTTAATAATGTAATTTTATTTCATCTGCAGTTTCTTTCGACTGGCTCAGAGAAACACAGAAGTGACTCAATTTGACTGCAGCCAAGCTAATCATTTACAGTGCAAAAGAATGGCACTAGTAGCAATAATCAGTCACAGAGTTCAGTTTCAGAAAAGTGGCAGGCCTAGATTAAATACACTCTTCAGTCCCAGAAATTTACAGAAATAAAACAAACCCAAGTATGACTCACACTGATAACTTGTATTTGTTTTGCACATGCTAAATTCTAGACAAACATACTGTAGAACCCGTCCCAAGCCACTGCTGCTATTTACATGACACAGAAAAAGCATTTTCTACATACAAGACAAACATAATTAAAAACAAGCAGCAGGCAAAACAAAATCCCCAGGTTATGAGTCAACATAAGCTGCATGAAAAAAGCTAACAGGACACTAAGTTATAAGTTAAAATGGTAAAAGCAGAATAAACTTCACAAAGAGTTATAGCAGTTACTGTGACCAAAGCACAAACTGGCACCTTGTGCTTGAGGGAGCTTGGTATCCACATTGCTTTACTATGTCGAAGAGATGTTTGTGCAATGCTGACTAAAGTGGGATGGTATACCTGACACAAGAGCAGCAAAAATACTGGATCACTGTTTTCAAGCAAGTTAGAACCTTACAAGGAACGTGTGTGAAGAGATGAGTCTGAAACCCAGTGTCTACAGCAGAAATTGAGAAAAAAATATGGAACATCTAAAGATTACATTATCCCAGCCCAAAGCCACAGCTGACTGGTTCTGTGAGGCACATTAGACTAAACTCAGGTTCTGTTTCACCACTATATTTGCTTATTATTTTAATCTTCTGTGAAACATACTACTATGCAAGACACTTAAATATCACAAGTCAGTTAATATTAGAATCTGGTGTTTTAACTGACAAATTATGGTATCTATGGGCTCAAGTCAAGTAACTGCAAATTCTTTTTACACGTCCTCATCTAACAAGTAATTCACAATAGCACAGGAATGGAAACTTGTTACATCATGCCTAAAACCAGAAAAAAAATTCCTCAGGGCAGAAGCCACATCTTATTTCTTTGTTCTATGAAGTGTTTAGTACACTTTTTGTTGCCTTATAGAGTTAAAGGAATTCTACAGCATGAAAATGCAGAGGCTGCAGCATGTAGCTGCAAGCTGAGTGAGCTGCTGGAGTCCTTCGTCAAGGATAAATACCCCTCTGATGAGAGGGACTGTCATTTCAAATGAACGCAGTCTGTCAGACCAAAAATCTGGATCGCAGGATGAGTTAACCACTTACTGTCTGCTATCTTATCCAGAAAGAGATGCAGGTTCTGACTACGGGTACAACACCAGCGCTATCAATCCTCCTTCATTCCACCTAAGTTTCGCTGTCTGTGACTAACTTAGCAATTAGTACCACACAACAGAAAAGCAAAACTGGTGCAAAGGTCCCAGGAATCACCTCTACTCCCTTCTCAGGGGATTCACTTTAGTCAGCTCTACTCTAGTCCTGTGAAATGAGTACCCCTTGGCAAGTGGGCTACTGTAGGTGCGATCCTAGAGCCCATCTTCCAGTTTAGCTGCTGAAAGAAATTGAGTTCGTGCTTCCTGAGATGACTCCACAATGCAAACCAGAAGTGCAAAAACTGGGAGAAATATGGAGATTTGCCTCAAAAGCGCGCTCCTGATCACTACTAAAAAGCCAATACAGGCATACCTAATTATACCTCAGTTATAGCAGTTTGTGAATCTGGACTACAGAGAGAATTATTGCCAGACTTCCTCACAGAAGACATCTTCAAGGAAGAAGGTAATTTGCAGTTAAATGGATAAACAATTTGGATGATAGCACACTACTTTTTATACTAGAAATCCATACACACAAATTACGTCTCGGAATTAGGAAGGTAAAAATTATAATCCTACCAGCCATTATGGACTTATTGCTGGGGTTTTGCTAGAGCCTCTCATTCCCTTCACATCTTGGCTGATAATTGTGGAATTGTATGGAGGATTTAAGTGTTTCTTCATTAATGATAGTACTGTTCAAAAATAATTACACATGGGGTGTAAGTTTAAGGTAGCTGCTCAGTTGGTTGACATTCTTCTGCAAGAGTATTTTTCCATATTAGAGTTCAAATTTACACAAAAGTTATACTTTTTGATTGCATTATGCTTAGTATGGTTTTTATATTTTCCCATATTGAGAAGATGATGCAAAGAAATATTTGAAAGTATGACATACTTTCCTGGAGATAGTATTTATATATAGGGTATTCACTAACCTTTTTCTAGTTGCTAAATTTTATTTACGAACTAAGTATCTAAAACTGCCTTTTTTTTTTTCCCCCAGAAACCTTGCAAGTTAATAACTTTTTTTGTAAGTCAGATGAAAATGGTCTATCAATATACAACAATAAGGGCAGGAAAGTAGATTTTTGGCACAAATCTGGTAATAGTCTATAACATTACTGTATCTGTACACCCCCCAACACACACTGGTTTTAAACAGGTATTTAAGATTTGACATTATTACCCCTCAAGCTTGAAATTTAGTTGGTCTTGCTCTGCCACATTAGGAAGGGTACTGGGCAGTACAGAAGTCCACAGCTTGGATAACTATGCAACTTCCGTTTCCCTGCAGAGTATCAGGCAGCAGAACTAAGATGCTGATTCTTTATTCCTTTCNAACTGAAAGAGATCACCAGCATATGAATACAAAATGGCCAGCCTGATTAAGTACCACAATTCTCATAAAAGGATTAGGCTCGTCAAATACATTATTCAGTTGATATAAAATTATTGGCATAATGCAGAAACTTGTCTAAAAGCCTCTTTCTGTGAGAACAGATATATATGTTTTTTAAACATAAAAGAGATCAACTATGTATATGAGAAAAAATATGAAAAAATCTAAATTGCCTTCCTCTTGTGTACCTGACATTTGAAGGTTTAAGTCAGTTTGGCTTATTAAATAAATGTGAAATTTTAGAAAGATAAATCAACATGGAAATATAAAAGCTAATCTTGACTTGAACAGTGACCTATGCATATTATATCTGGAAGCATTAAAACAAAATTATTGCATAATTATCAGAACCATGCTAAATTCTTAAAGCTATTTCTGATTTCTATAGCCTGTCAAAATCTCACATATGATTTCCATATGCAAGTACCTGCTTAAGACAGATTTTTTTAATACAATTGGAGCTTGCCAACTGAAATAAGTAGCTTTGCTCCTATTTTTGCAACTTAGCTTTCATAAATTTTTTAAGCATCAGGTAATTCCTTTTGTACTCCTGACCTGAAGTATAATTTTCAGGAGAAAAATACTCTGGTTCTTGGTTCAACACTGTTTCAATTCCAAGCTCTAGACTATTTCTGCACTGTTTAAAGTCTAATGTAGCAGACCCAAGATCATATGAATTTCAACCTGGAGAGTAATAACAAGGTATTTGGTGCTTTTGCTCCGCTACCAAATATAAAGGCAACAGGATGATCCTATCAAATAAGAAGATTTAACAAAAATAAACACAGAATTAAGTTTTAGCAGCTTGCAATACATGGAGAACAGAAATAGAGGTACCACTGAATAGTTCCATAGTATTATCGCAAGATGTAATCTCTCAGGAACAGAGAGTTTCAATTACAAGTTTTAAAATCAGAACAAGCCTAAAGAATAACCTAGCTTTCAATTTTACCAGAAAAACAAATATAAGACATGTGAACAAGCCAAATATAAGAAAGACTAAACCAAACCAGGCTCCACATGGACTTCCTTACCCCTGCACAGGGGAGACTTTAACAGAAGCCTTTGCTCCTGTTGCTGTGTGTTAATTTCCTAAGTGCCTTGTTCCTAATCCCATTGCACTGGAGGAAACTAATTTTTATATATACATATACACATGTATGTATATACAGATATACACATAGAAACACAAAAACTTGCAGCTTCTCAAGTTGGATACTAATGCAGCCAAGTCAGTCATGACTAACAAGGAAACTACCATCTATCCTGACCCCAGCGCATAAAGAAACCCATCCATTTTCTAGACTTTTCAAAGATGTGACATACAAGGTGCTTCCTTGAAAAAGGTTCAGTTATAGCTATCTAAGACAGAGAAGGCCAAAATTTGACATGCCTGCTTTAGTAAGTAGTCACACGCAAAGTAAATCAACAATTAATCACCACAGCCATCACTGCTACAAACATAGAGTACAAGGAATTCCAAGTCTGTTGACCGCAACTACATGTATTATAAAGCACAACTAAAATTAAAACATTCCAAATCTCTTTCCACTGTTTCATTTTATAATGTAACTCACCCCTTTCTAGCTATAGAAACTCAATACATTTGAGCAGATAACAATAAACGTCCTCTAACAAACACCAACATCTTTTCCGTATTTATGGGGAAGACAGGCTAGCAAAGAGAAAGACTACGATACTATTTTCTATTAAATTACTCAAAATTAGATTGAACATAGGTTTAACACAATCTGGTCTACCAGAGGAATGTATGAGTTAATTACATATGCAATCTTTCTGTTCTACATTATTGAAAAAGAAAAATTATTCCATACTCTAAAACAGGATATACATCTTACAAAGTAAGACTTGTAGAAACTGTGACATATGGAACACTAGGAAAAGGCACTGGGAAGACATCAAGGGGATAATTTTAAGACTCTGTCAATACCGCAACAGCCAGATTTGAAATTCTCTGCCAACTTTGCTAATTGTATAATAGGGAAAAAGGTTGAGACTTCCCAATTAAAATGTAGCTTTCCTGCTAGGAACTTGCACAAGGACGTGAGCCTGGCATGACAAATTAAAACTCTTGGGCTCAGAATATTAGTATTGAGACTACAGTTTCACAGCCATTTCTTTGGTAGCAATTATTTTAGACACAGCTGTCCTTCCGCCCAAGCCAGTTGCATTTCCACTGCGGTGTTCCCTCTCATTGTCACAGCCCAGCTGCTTGTGAACTAACTCAACAGCATCAGTACACTCATCTGCTGCTGGTACTGGAGTGGGGCCAAGTGACCTGGGCAGAGTAGGAATCTGGGGATGTCAACTGTTAATGACACTGATGCTTGAATAACTACTTGCTGGACTATATCTAAACAACACAGGAAAGAAAGACACAAACACCCACTGAAGCACAGGCGAAAACACAAAATTGCTATTGAAATGCATTTTAAGCAACATTAATTACTGAATTAAAGATCAGCAAACCAAACTAGAGAATACTGACACATTTTCTCAACTGACAACTCTGAAGAGAAATGCCTCTTACAACTACTCTAGAAAGGGATCAAATGAAAAAAAAAATCAAATGGGAAAACCATAGGCTCATAAATGCAAGTCAGTAACCTTATCTTCCTTCAGAGACAAGAATGGAATTAAGTTCTGTAAAAACATAAACAGTCAGGAAGTTTGTTTCTTAACCTCTTAAATGCTTTGACTTCTATGAACATTATAAACACTTATTCCTAAACCACCCATGACTGTTGCAAGTGTCCTGCAAATTTTTTATCACTTCAGTATGTCTTTTATTTGCTATCCACAGCTTCTTTTACTAAAATGCCACTTGTTCTTTGCTGAACTCTCCTTTTTAAAAATTATATCAAGATCAAAAAAAGAGACCGGCAAAATTTCAAGTTATCTGCATTCACTGATCACAGCTTAATTGTAAGGAAAAAGTGTCTTGACTAGTTTTATTACTAGTGTTGAAATACTTGTATCTTCAGATCTTAAGCATTCTATGAGCAGGAAAGAATTTTCAAATAAAAAATAAAAACAAAGTGGGTGTAAAGAATTTAGTCTTTATATCACATTAACTGACTACTGCCACTTCTAAAAATCATTTATGCAAACTAAGAGGCCTAATACTTCTTGGTAATACTGCATGAAGTAAATCATTAATTACTAATTAGTAGCTTTGATGTCACACCTGTAAAGTCTCTGCAACTGATCAGTTGGTATCTAGCCATATTCTGCCAAATATTTGTTAGACTTCTTACATGTTAGTAAACAAAAGTTGCTAATAAGCTGACAATAAAAGAACTTAGCTGTATGAATTTTCACACACTTCCATTCTAGCAGCAGCTACAGGTCACTGACCATAAAAATATCAAAGGAGTTAAAATAGAGCAGTCGGCAAACTCCAGAGGGTAGATTCAAACAAAAAAGACCCTGGGAAAACTAGACTGCGAAGTCTAGATTCAGCAAATAGATGACAGAAAATTTATAGAAGTCCTTTCTCTATTAGACATTTTATTCCTTGTGTCCAATGTATTCTAATCTGAAAAGACCAGATTGTGCCATAAATACCTCCAAGTACAGTAGGAACATTAGTTCCACTGATATCACAAGAAAATTTGCTTGTGATTTCAAATGAGCCAGCTTAAGTTCTGTATTAGAACAGAAGTTGTCAACTCAACCTTTGTAGTCTTATACTTTATGTTTACTTAATTTATTTTCTACCTCAAATATTAAACAATGAAAAGGTGAAAATAATTTTAAATACTTCACTTTAAATATAGTTGAATCTTATTCTATCACACTGTCATTTTATAAACAACCTAGAGGAAAGGACTGGCCAGATGTAGCCATCCTTTTTACAGACTTTTTTTTTTTTTTTTTTTTTTTTTTTNAATCCATGACATAGGAGCTTAGTAATAGAATAATTCATCTGTTGAACTAATGTTTTAATTAGCAGTTGTATAAAGCAAAGACGTATTATTAAAAGTCTCCATGAAGGAATATACTCTTGTTGTGTGTTTTAAATTGACTTAATATTTAACTGGTGACTATTGAATGCTAGTAGGTTGAATTGCCTATGTCATCAAAACTTTTTTTTTTTTTTAAAGCTTTTAACCAAAGATTTCTATAAGGAGGGAAAAAAAACCCCTATTTTCAAACCACTTTTCCAACACAGAAATATTCACTGACAGTCAGTGCTGTAAAACTGAAATCAAAGTGATCATATTGTCACTGCTATATTTAAAAATGTAACACTTGAACTGAGTAGAATGATAGGTGTTTTCAAGCATTAGCACAGAGGAAATACACCTGCACTGACAGCTATGAGGAGATGGAAAAAAAAAAGCAAAACAATCATAAGCCTCCCAATAATGAATCACATTTAGCTCTTGAGAAAAATACTTCAACATAATGATGCATGTTAAAAGATAGATACGTAGTTATTGGGAATACACAGAAGAATAGAAGAAACATAACATACAAGCTTTAAACACTCACCATCTGAATTGGTTTTTTGTGAAGATCTCGTTCAGTCACCAACTTTTCTTGGTCAGTGACATAAAGGCCTTTTTGTGCCAGGGCTTGTATAACAGCATCATGACCTAGAAGTGGTTTTGCAGCATCACTCTTGAGAATAAGGCTCCCAGCACGACAGTAGAGCTCTGCAGACAGCAGCAAGTTAACAACAGGTGGTTTAATGTGCTCCTGGTCATACTGGTCTGTGTAAAATGGTTCTCGTAGTTCTTCTGGAACGTTTTCTACAAAGACAAAAAAAAAACCAAACCCAAAAACCAACATTAGTCAGTATCAGAAAGGATAGATATAGTATTAGGGGTTTTTTATATGTACGAATAAAGAAAGCATATTCAAGGGAAGGCCAGAGTCTTTACCAGTCATAATGATATAAAACACGGGGGAAAATTGCATACAAATATAACATTTGAACTATAAATAGAAACTTAAGAAAAATTCAAAAAGAGTTCCATACTGCAAAGGCCATACATGAATACCAACCTGCGGTTTACAGCATCATTACTTTAAAATTTCTTGGCTTCTCCAAATACATGCCCAAACATTCTCATTTCCTTTGGCATAACATTACATAGGTCAGACATATAAAGGCAGAACAACACCCACTTAAACACAAAACCTCGTCTCTATTACAATAATAAAATGGAAATGGAACATTATATTTTAGCACAGAATAATTCAAGACGAAAAGGGAAACTTCCACTCAGCAGCCTTCTAGGTTTCATAAATACAAGAGAAATTTGATTACTATACTACCTATTTCAAAGGTTATGCATCACAGAATGATGACAATCCAGTAGTTAAGCATAAGTATTTGGATGTTTTACTGGAATTAAAAGAATGGAAAAAGACGGGGAAAAAAATTTATAAATTTCCTTCTGACACAATATTGAATTCTTATTTGCCTATTTGTGTTACTGACTTCCCCTAAAATTGTGGCTTTCCTCCTTTTCCAGTGAACTGGCTTAGCACCCACAGAAAGCTAGGTAAGATTCTGTCAAGTTTATGCTGAGATTTTAACCCCAAAATTAGCATTCCAGGATAATCTAACAGTTTTTCTAAATACTTAACACAATACAGGTAGACTGTATTTATAATTGTCTACCACAAAAGTAATAGTTATAAATTAATTAAATATGGTACTAGATCAAATGAAATTAAATTCACCAGTGAAGTGGAAAATAACTTAGTGTTTCAGACTTCAGATTTCTGGACATAGCACTGCAGGATGCTCCATTTTCCCTGTGTAAGAATTTCACTCTCCATTGTTGTAAAATTAGTTAAACCAACAGCATTTATGGGATTGTCGTGGTTTAACCGCAGCCAGCAACTAAGCACCACACAGCTGCTTGCTCACTCCCCCCCAGTGGGATGGGGGAGAGAATCGGAAGAGTAAAAGTGAGAAAACTTGTGGGTCAAGATAAAGACAGTTTAATAGGTAAAGCAAAAGCCATGCACACAAGCAAAGCAAACCAAGGAATTCATTCACTCCTTCCCATCGGCAGGCAGGTGTTCAGCCATCTCCAGGAAAGCAGGGCTCCATCACGCATAACAGTTTCTTGGGAAGACAAAACGCCATCACGCCGAACGTCCCCCCGCTTCCTCCTTCTTTCCCCAGCTTCATATGCTGAGCATGACATCATATGGCATGGACTATCCCTTTGGTCAGTTGGGGTCAGCTGTCCCAGCTGTGTCCCCGCCCACCTTCTTGTGCACCCCCAGCCTGCTCGCTGGCGGGGTGGTGTGAGGAGCAGAAAAGGCCTTGACTCTGTGTAATCACTGCTCAGCAATAACGAAAACATCCCTGTGTTATCAACACTGTTTCCAGCACAAATCCAAAACATAGCCCCATACTAGTTTCTATGAAGAAAATTAGCTCTATCCCAGCCGAAACCAGCACAGGGATAAGGAGCATGTGATTCTTTTCCTAAGCCCAAATGGAAAAGCCTATTTAATTGCTACAAGGAAAAAAGTGCATAGGAAAACAGTGATGCAACTCTAGGCTCCTATCCCCTTTGCCTTCAGCTGGATAAATGGCTAAACAGACAAGGTTTGCAGCAGAGGGTGGAGTAAACAGCCCAATACGGGTGGAGCGGGAGAGAGAAAAAACAGAACATGCCATCACAAGATAATGACAGATTATCTTCTTCCTCATACATATTCTATTGCAGTTCATGTGCTTCCATTATGGGCTTTGGAAGAAGAGCTAGCTGCCTTCTAGCTGTGAAAGGAGAAGATATACATTATAGAGTGCAAAAAGGGAAAGAAATATTAACACACACTTTCTTAAATGTCGTAAGGATGGTAAAAAAGGATAACATATCACTTCTTATTTGCCAGTTCAGAATATCCAGGGGAAGAGAGGTATAGTTTATAATTTGTTTAATTCAGGAGCCTAAATTTGGCTAGAAAGCTGACAGCTCTGCTTTAGCATACAGACCAAGATATACTGTCAGCAAACATAATCTGCCCTTTAAAATACAAGCCTAATGCCTAACAACATTACTTTTTTTACAAGACCATAATAAATCTACTAACAAAAAAATCTACCAGTGTCAGGCAATGATATTGCAATCTTCTCTTGCCACTTCCCAGCCTCACTTACTGACTCTATAGGACCTGCAGTCATCCAATACTATAAAAAGCACTTATAATTAAGGAACTCTACGAGCTGCTAGGTGTCTGCTTCCCTAGGTATTATTTCCATCTATCTCAATTCTACCTGTCCTTCTTTCTTTTCCCTGTTTGCCCATGCGTTGTCTATTTAAATATTAAGCTCATTATTTCTCAGGTCCCTTAAGATCCATCTCTACCTCAGTATCAGGAACTCAGTCTTCATCATGACTTTATCCTCTATAATTCCAAATGCCAACTTTTAAAGCATCTTCATGTTATTTACTCAAGCTAGAGAGCATTAGAAAACGTTTTTTGTAAATATCTCACAATGCACAGGCAGCAGATTTTGCTTCTTTGAAAAACAAAACAAAACCCCAAACCCCCCAGAAAAACCATACATCCTTTCTGAATCACATCGGAAGTTAGATGGGGCAGGGGGCAACAGGGAAGAAGAGATAAAGCCATCTGTAATTTCTTAGAAGACCTAAAAAAGCCTCATTCCCATATGAAAAAATACCTCGAGGCAGGAGCAGTTAGCTACGCACAAACAGAAGTCACATAATCTGTGTTTTAGATTCACTGAAGACAATGACAGATTTCAAGTCTGAAAATTTGAGCCAGAAGATAAATCCAAAGACAGAAAATAACAAACCCATTGCTTGTTAATGAGTAATTTCTGATTTTCTGTATCACCGAAACAGACCCTAAAGTGACAAGATGGAATGAATGCATTTATCGTGAAAGAATGATATCTACTGCTGGGGTTTAGTAATAAAAAAAATTCAATACACTTAAAAAATGAAGACGATTACTATCAAAGGCAAATAGAATTATTTATAAAGGATATTTCTACTTCAGAAAAATACAGCAAAAATAAAATACAAAAATAAATCTGGACTATAAACTTATTGGTGTTCACAAAAATAAAACCGGTCAAGAAATTTATTAGAGAAATAGGATACAGAAACAAGGGGCTAGGAAGAGAAACTGTGAATACAGACGTATTCTGAATTTATAAAAAAAAAAAAAACATGTGAAAGCATACAAATAAGGAATCCCTGCTGCAACAAGATCAGAAGTCTTCACAAAAATTCCCCTCAGAGCTCCCTTCGTACAGACAGAAACACATGCACTTTTCCCCATTTATAACGTGTATCAAATGTTTGACATCAAAATAGATCTGGATAGAAGATTCAAACTGTGTTCTCATTTTTGTTACAGTTTTAAAAAAAAAAAAAAAAAAAAAAAGGCGCAACAGCTAGACATAGAGGAAACTCTTCCTATTACTGATCTCAAAGTAACAGCCCTTCCAGAATCGGCACACACTGCCTCTGCAGTCCTGTAGAGGGAAATTTCAAGGCTACATCCAGTTCTCGGCAGATTACCAGAACAACCAACAGGGTCAAAAGTCTTTACTAACAGTTCTGGCAGATTCGAGATTGTTAAATGGCTCTGTTTGGCAGAGAAGAATCTTAACACTAATTCCCAATATGTGCATTTTACCGGTCCCTTTCCCTTGCCCAGCTGACAAGAGTCTTTCAAGATTAAACTCTGAAGTAAATGAACAGTTTTAAAATAAATACCTTGTTGCCCATACTGCCATAAAGTACCATTTGACCTTGAAATTTGTGGCGAAGTACAGCAATTATGTTAGAGAGAGATATATCGGGGACACTAAGTTCAGGGAGTTGAGCACATGAAATATGGACGAGACCAAGGGAACTGGGTGTATTTCTGCTGGAGAGGCAGTGGGAGGATCTAACCACACTCTGCCAGCACCCAACGGGCAAGTTTTAGAAAAGTGGACTTGGACTGTGCAGTGAAGTGACAAAAGGCAGTGGTCACGAGCTGCCACGAGGGAAATTTCAACTGGATGTAAGTGAAAAAATTCTTCACAGCGAGAGCAGCAGAGCACAGGCACAGGTTGCCTGGGGACCCAGCTGCAAAACCACCATCCGTGGAGACTTTCAAAACTTGAGCAGACAAGGCCCTGAGAAACCTCTTCCAACTTTCAAGCTGGCTCTTCTTAGAGCAGGAGGTTAAACTAGACGATCTCCAGAGCCTGCTTTCACCCTATTTTTTTTCCTAAAATTGTCAAGAGAATCACAGGTTTCAATTTTGGAAATCTTTTCTCAGTATGGGTTTAATAAAAAGAAAGTTTGACATTTTGAATTTTGTAAATATTGAACTCTGAAGAGAATAAATGAAGCTAACGTACAAGTTCAACACACAGGGAGAAGAACAAAAAGGAAAAACCACATTAGCCGAAAACAATTATGTGAATTTAAGAATCAGGCTAAGTTTAAAACACTATCCAACATATCTTCAGGGAATTTTTCCATAAATTATAATGGACTCAAAAGTCCTGCAGATGCTCTCTTTAGAGAACAGGGGGGGGGAGGGGGGGAGGGAGTTATTCCAAGCTTTAAAGCAAACAAGGGATTATTATTTCTCCCTGCCATGAGATAGAATTGTAACTTAACTTTAACAGACCATTTTAAAAAGGGAAGGAATCATCCAAAAATAATTCGTGGCTACCACCCCTGAATTTACCTTTAAAATCTGTTTTATAAACAAAACTCTCTGCTCAGGTAAGTGTGAATCACTCCTTGGAGGACAGTATTAATTTCTCCTTTGGAAAAAATTACTTGCATTAATATGAAAAGTCTACACTTTCTTTAAAAACAAACTGTTATTTTGTAAAGTTTCCAGACTTCCACACAGATGAATACAATCCTTTGAGTGACACAACTATTGAGTTTTTCAAGTTTATAAGAGTGAACAATTCCAGATTTATGAATGTTTGCATTAAGGAAGTCCAAAAGCTTAGAAGTCTTTGTCAACAAGGTCTCTTTTTTATTCCTGAGGATAATATAAACAAGTTAAAATATTTCACCATGGGCTTTCTAATTAAAATATATATCATTCTTGGGACCCACAAGGCCACTTTAAGCCTCAGCCTAGAAAACTTCCCTCTCTACAGGTTACTGATGTCAATTAACAAAGACATTAAGAAAAAAACCCTATTTGCAGAAGACTGAGATTTAATACAGAATTATCTCATGAAAATTCTGGCTAATACCTTTAACCACTTCCTAGTGCAAACCAGTAGATGAATTTATGCCAAATCTTAGTGGACTCAATTACTTGACAGTTTTCTGCAGGACAGCAAAGGTATGCTTTTGCCATAAGGCAGCAGTGTTAAGTTACTTCATTCAGACTCCCACTTGCCAACAAGGACTCTAGTGCCACATTTGCCATTTGGGCACAAGAGAGTGGAGCTTGCATGGAAGTCAAGAGTCTGAGGACTGAGAACAGGTCAGAGAAGTGCGATTTATATTATTTTGCTTTTGATGAATTGTTGTAGTTGCCTCAGTAGAAGGAGGCACTTCAATTTGCTGTTTTATTTTGGAGACACCTTCAAGGACTCTGGTAAGTACTCCAGTTTTAAGATCTACAGCAGGTTAGTAATCCATGGATCAAAATGATGCTACTGAAAAAAGAGAAATCATGAAACACGACTTTTAATCAGGAAGTGGAAAATGAAATGAGACACTTGATATTAAAAAAGAATTTTTACCTTTTGGTTTGTTGAATCAGTCTGCCACTTACATTGTTCTTGGCTAGCAGGCAGTAGGCATACTTCTGCCTAGGGGGGAGTATCTAAAAGGTCAACCTCTATAAACTTATGGCAGACTGAATTTCAGTATCACAATTCTTAACTTTGTCCACCTAACTAAACTGAACTTGAGAGATTCTTTACCATCACAGAAGTACTACAAATAAACAGACCCTACCTTCCTGCCTCTAGATGCCACAAAAATAGACCACTATCCACTGCTTTGACAGCAGTTCTGCACTTATAAGGGATTCCTTATTTTAAAAAAAAAAAAAAAAAAAAAAAACACAAACCCCAAAAAAAAAAAAAAAA
>WAAD01042710.1:27658-45174 GCA_013389945.1 Fregata magnificens
CGGAGACACCAGCCAGGCAACAGAGCTGTCCCTTTCCTGTGGTCTGAGAGAGGCAAAACCTCTCAGCTCCCTCGACACTCATGGCTAGTTGGTTGGTTTGTCTTTTTCTCTGGTTACGTTGGTGTCTTCTGAGATTTATTTATTTAGTTCTTAATCTGGTTTTCACGCTGGCTGCTTTCGTGTTCTGCCCATCTCCTGGAATTGCACTCATGCTAGGGGGTTTTAGATTACTTTTCTTCCCAGGTGTGCTGTGCAGTACTCCCTAATTCCAGTGCTTTCTCCTTCTTGATATTCCACTGCAGTCAGGTTGTCTGTGAAGAGAGCGAATACCCTGCTATAACTGATATTTTTTATTATAAACTTCAAAACATATAGAATAGATCCTACCCTCTTTCAGTAAGTGAAATCTGTGTACTATTTCTTTTATGGCCACCTATTGCCTGACGTATTTTCTAAGGAAAATCCTAAGTGTGATTTTATGAATGTAACATTTAAATACTAGAGCTAGTTTAGCTGCACTGTAAAATAAGCGTATGGTGGGAAATTTATATTCAAAAAACCACTTTGTACAAAAATAAAATGCAATGTCATTACCATTATGGTACCTGTTAGATAATGCTTTATTTGCATTCCAGTTCAGAGGAAAATGGGCATGACTCTAGTTTTCAAATTGTGCATTCAGGTATAAGAAGTTTAAATCAGCAAGACTTTTTCACTAAGTCTGAATGAGAGTGAATACTAAATTTTGCACTTTTTCCTGTTGAACTATACTCCATTGAAGTGACCGGCTGATTTTTTTTTTCATTCTGCTTCTACATGTGAAGAAAGATCTGAATGTTCATAAAAGCTCATTTGTTTTGAGCATACACATGATTTATTAGCGGAGCATGAATAGACTTCAGTTTCCCATCTTTTGGCCCTGCTTTCACTTTCCACTGAAGCCCATGTGTGTCTGAATGAGACCAGCAGTAAGTAGGAGAGAATGCTCTGTTAGAACAGTAAAATTCTGGTGTCGTTTAATTGCAGCAGAATTATTTTTTGGAAGGGGTGGTAGTGAAGATAGATGGGGAGAGGAAAGCAAGGGAATAGCATAGGAGACTACTTGATGAAGTGGGGTTTTTTTTCTATATATCATCTTTGAAACATCATCATGCAATTTTTCACTGAATTTTTAGGCAGTTTCTCTGTTTCCATTAACTTACTGAGAAATTGCATGGTTTTGAGGAATTTTTGATGATTACTTTAAGGAGCAGGTGTAAATAGCTGGTACACTGTTTAAGAAGTGGCTGTGGAAAGTGTATCAAAGATTTCTATTGTAACCCTTCATTTATACATAGTGACCCTTGATGGTGTGGGAGATTTTGATTATGCGTGCATGGTAAGGTCATCACAACCTGAGTGCCTAGAACTCTGTTACATTTAATTCTCTTTTGGCAAAACTTAATATGTTTATAATATTTTCTGAGTAGCTTTACAAGATGTATGCCTTACAGTTAATTTGAAAACATTTTCAATATACAAAAATGTATAGGATGTCTAAGCGTCATGTAGAACAATTTGATTTAAATACTTCCCTATTTCAATATATATTAGAAACATGGAAAGAGCAACAATTATTTTAATAGCTGCCTTAAACTAAATGTATATGTACATTTAGCAATAAAAACTTGGCTCCAACAAGGATTTTTTTAAGCTTTAGGTTAATCCTGTGTGTAGTTCCCATTTGAAGTCACTGGTGTTACAGACATCATTAAATTTAAGTGTGTATATAATTGTGTTTCTGGATTAAGGGTGTCATGCAGAATTTTTGTTTTTTGAAGGAATAGCCTGGATGATTTCTTTCTTCTAGAAAGTCTCAAAAGAGAAATTACCTACAAAAGGCTTATACATATCTCTGATTATTCTGTCCTCATATGGTATTCTTGCTATATAGTATACACAGCTCTCTTAAAGTATAGCGTGTTATCTTGGCTGTCTCACCTGGGCAGGGAGCAGTCATGGTTCCATTTGTTGGCACAAAGAATAGAAATGTCCATCATCATCACGGATGTCAGAAACGGAGCCCTCTCTTTGCATTAGCCAGTGTAGTTGAATACGGATGAAGGAAAGGGGCAAGCAGGCTGAAACCTGCTGTTCAGGGAATGTTTGAGCCCTAGTTGTGATGGCTACTGCCCTGGAAGCAGTCTGAGACAAAGTACATCTGGGACTCCCACTTCTGCACAGTACTTCATAATCGCCCATGATCCGGGGTTTGTCTTAACAGCCACAGAACAGTCCTTAAGGATGATAATTTCCTAAATGAGGGAAGAATCAGCCTGGGGAAGAGTATGCTAGTAGGCACTGTGTTGAATCAAGGGAATCATTATATGAAACAGCAAAAGTAACCCCTGGAGATTTTGTACAAGAACAGGGACTTGCTGAGGTATATACCTATCAGTTTCCCTTTCGTCTGGCATGTCTTCTCTGTTTGTGTCAAGCTCACTCCTCCTTTTCTATTTGTTCTTAACAGAAAGGAAGCAACTGCCTGATTAGAGAATGTAGGGTAGCAGAACAGATTTCATTGCAATGAACCCTGTGTTGGTATAGGTCCAGCTTGTTCAGCTGAGTATTTCACTATGCATAGGGCAACTGTTGAAACTGGGTACTTGAAAGTCTCTGTCCCAGCTAGTAGTATGCTCTTTTGGAAGTGGGAAAAGCAGTAAGTCATGGTCACCAGAAGAGATGGGGAAGCAAAAACTGGCTCAGTAAGAAAGCGTATCCAAGGTACAGGGCACACTGCCGTGTTTTATTCTCTTTTACCACCAAGGCCTTAAGTGGTATTGTGCTGGTATAATTAGGAATACTATTTGACAACTTTGAGTGAAGAGATGATCTGAAGACGGGGATACTGTTGTGGTTTAACCCCAGTTGGCAACTAAGCACCACACAGCCGCTCGCTCACCCTCCCCTGCCCCGGTGGGATGGAAGAGAGAATCGGAAGGGCAAAAGTAGGAAAACATATGGGTTGAGATAAGAACAGTTTAATAATTGAAATAAAATAAAATAATAACAATAAATCGTAGTGAAAAGGAAAACAACAAAAAGAGAGAGAGAGGAACAAAACCCAGGAAAAAAAAGTGATGCGACCGCTCACCACCCGCCAACCGATGCCCAGCCCTCAGCAGGATTGCTGCTCCCTGGCCAACTCCCCCCAGTTTATATACTGAGCATGACATCATATGGTATGGAATATCCAGTTTGGGTCAGCTGTCCTGGCTATGCTTCCTCCCAGCTTGTTGTCTTGCACCTGGCAGAGCATGGGAAGCTGAAAAGTCCTTGATTTAGTATAAGCACTACTTAGCAACAACTAAAGCATCAGTGTGTTATCAACATTATTCTCATACTAAATCCCAAACACAGCACTATACCAGCTACTAGGAAGAAAATTGATTCTATCCAAGCTGAAACCAGGACAGATACTTAAGCACAAACAAGTGAAAAATAAGAATTATAAATGCTATTTATGTTGTAGCAGGTCATAGAAGTTCTAGTCAGAGGTCAGGATGTCACAGTGGAAATGCAGAACAAAGTGATGAACTGTTTTAGTTCAGAGTCAGAATGATAAAGTTTTAGATATTGTAAGACTAGGCAAGCAGTAACAAATAAAGCTTTGATATTATTACATTGCTCTGATTTCATTACTTAAGAAAGCCCAGAAATATCCTCGCTGGTGCTGGAGAGCAGCTTTCCTGTGTATCAGCAGAAGATTAAGAGCCATCTGCATGGAGATGCTCTGTGTCTGTGCTTTTGCTGGCTCTTTAATCATTGAAAGAAGGCATGTCATGTTTCCCAGGGCCAACACCCTCTTGTAACCACTGACTACCTTTGTGGCTTCTTGCAGAGCAGACAGTGTTAGTAATACAGAATCCTTTTCACTACCTTGCCTTTTTGGTCCATGTTCCACTGATCTGGTAGGAGCTCTTTGTTCTTACTTGTCTCTTGTCTGGCTAGCCACGTTTTTTCCTTGTTCAGGTTGCATAGTGCAGTAGTGCTCTATGTTCAAGTATTTACATCAGTAATGTCAAGGGAAGCTGTTCCCCTGCAACTGTAGTTTACTCTGGAGCTGAGCAGAATGAGAATCTGGGAGCTGTGACTTACTCCAGTTCATACAAACTCCTCAAGAATGGAGAAGTCCTTATATACCCAGCATGTTTGGCTGACTTTCAAATAATCTCAGAGGAACTGTTGTTACATAGGATTGCTTAGTTTTAATTTCCATTGAACTGTAAGGTAGGTAGAGCGATTCTGGGGGATAATGTGCTCTAGGCAAATTCTCCTGAGAGAAACCCCAAGTTAGTCAAGAAAATGAGCAGAAACATTTCTAAGCTACTCTGTCTCATGGTATTTTCTGGCCCTGTTCTTTCCAGTGTTTGCTTTGAAATTATCTCACCAGATATATTCAGAACAGTTTTATAATTTATTGGTATGTTTTCATTGTCTTTTTTAGTTTTGAATTGCTGGAAGGTTTCTTCCTCTTAGGCATAAGCCTAAGCCACCGGTTTTTCATAGCTCAGGCAACTGTCATAGCCTTATTGCTTCTTGACACCTGGCGATTGCCTGAGAGAGAGCTTCCGTAGCTTGGGCTCCAATCTGTGTTGTGCCTGAAATCTAATTTCTATATATCTTGCTAGATGCCACAGGAAACAATATTGCTTTGGCAAGGAACTGTACAAAATGACCTTATCCTAATGGGTCATGTGCCAAAAAAGAAAATGGGAACACTGAAATTGGACTTTTGTACAGCTCAAAGCTTTGAGTCATTTGGTTAAAAACAAAACAAAAACAAGCCCACATAATCTAACATGGAAATTCTAGGCTTATGTTTTGTAAGAATGGTGTGTTAAACTTTGCCAATTTTTTCACAACCTGGCCTTATATCCAAGTCAGCTGAGTTGTATTAAGAATTAGCACAGATTTAATCCACTGAATTGTTTAGCAGATAGAATCCCATGAGTGCTTCATATGCATTTCGTACAGTCTTCCTTAAAAAGAAAATACATGTCAGTGGAGTCTTGGCCATACAGCACAAAAGTCTCCTTTCACACTGCAATACTTTGGATTTATTTAATACCAAGGGGTTAGAAAACATATAATGATCTGGGGTGCAAACTTGCTAACCAGCGGGTTTTTTCAATGAAGCAACTAAAAAATATATGAAGTGCTAAATTCTTTATCTTATTTAGTAAAAATTTAATTTATTCCAAAACTTGGAAATATATTTTAAAACTTGTAATCTGAGTTCTTTTGAACCGGGCATTATCATGCTGGATTTTTTTGCAGCCAAGTTACAAATCCCAGAAAAATAAGGTTTGCATGGAAAGTTCTTGGCAGATCTCTCTTGGAACAGCACAAACAAAACTGCTTAACAAGAAGGCATTCATTATGTCTGTCTTGTTACCCCCTGTTATTACAGAGTCACCAGCTGGAAGGTTACTGGCATCTTTGACTCTTTCTAATAAAAAGCATAGGGAGCAGTCATTCAAGGGTGGTGGTAAGAGATATGTTGCATTTTTGAGGCTTGCTTTCTCTTTTAATAGCTATTGTGCTTTATCAAGCTGAGGTAATGCATTGTCTGCATGTTCTCACAGCAAACAAAGTTTAGGAAACTAACTGAATTTCAGAAGGACAAATCTGGTGGTTTAACTTTAGTGGTCTGTGGTCCTGAAGCGTGCAATTAAACCACAGATGGACAACTTAGTGCCACCATGTCATGAGAAGTGCAGGTTTGTCTGCTTAGTATTTGTAACAACTAATTGATAAATACTGCAAATGATTCACAGAAGCAAAAGCTGAAGAGAGAGTTAAAGGATTTATGTTTTTTGAATGTTGTGATGTATTCCCATCTCTTTTGGTTATCTTGAATACCGTAGTCTCATATAATTGGTGTTTTAGTATTTTCACTTATTCAGTGCTTTCAAGTCCTCAGTTTTATCACACCTTGACTGTATTTGCTGGTATGTCTAGCTTAAAAGAGAAAACAAAACATTCTCTCTTTTATGCAATAAAACATAACTACACATACTGAGTTTTACATGTATCCCTTAAGACAAAAGTGCTTCAGTTTTGTATTTTCATATTTAATAGTGTACTTCCTTACAAAGCTTTATAAGAACAACATGTGCCCAGGTGGCCAAGAAAGCCAACAGCATCCTGGGTTGTATCAGGAATAGTGTGACCAGCAGGAGTAAGGAAGTGATCGTGCCCCTGTACTCGGCACTGGTGAGGCCGCACCTCGAGTACTGTGTTCAGTTTTGGGCCCCTCAGTACAAGAAAGACGTTGAGGTGCTGGAGCGTGTCCAGAGAAGGGCAACGAGGCTGGTGAAGGGACTAGAAAACAAGTCTTATGAGGAGCGGCTGAGAGAACTGGGGTTGTTTAGTCTGGAGAAGAGGAGGCTGAGGGGAGACCTTATCGCTCTCTACAACTACCTGAAGGGAGGTTGTAGGGAAGCGGGTGCTGGACTCTTCTCCCACGAAACTAGCGATAGGACGAGAGGAAATNTGAGGTGGTTTGACCCTGGCTGGATGCCAGGTGCCCACCAATGCCACTCTATCACTCCCCTCCTCAGCAGGACAGAGGAGAGAAGATATAACGAAAGGCTCGTGGCTTGAGATAAGGACAGGGAGATCACTCACCAATTACTGTCATGGGCAAAACAGACTCGACTTGGGGAAATTAGCTTAATTTATCACCAATCATATCAGAGTAGGATAATGAGAAATAAAATCAAATCTTAAAAACACCATCCCCCCCCACCTCTCTTCTTCCCGGGCTTAACTTTACTCCCAATTTTCTCTACCTCCTCCCCCCAAGCAGTGCAGGGGGACGGGGAATGGGGGTTGTGGTCAGTTCATCACACGTTGTCTCTGCCACTCCTTCCTCCTCAGGGGGAGGACTTCTCACACTCTTCCCCTGCTCCAGTGTGGGGTCCCTCCCATGGGAGACAGTCCTCCACGAACTTCTCCGACATGGGTCCTTCCCATGGGCTACAGTTCTTCACAAACTGCTCCAGCATGGGTCTCTTCCACAGGGTGCAGTCCTTCAGGAGCAGACTGCTCCAGTGTGGGTCCCCCATGGGGTCACAAGTCCTGCCAGCAAATCTGCTCCAGCGTGGGCTCCTCTCTCCACGGGTCCACGGGTCCTGCCAGGAGCCTGCTCCAGCGTGGGCTTCCCATGGGGTTGCAGCCTCCTTCAGGCATCCACCTGCTCCAGCATGGGGTCCTCCATGGGCTGCAGGTGGATATCTGCTCCACCGTGGACCTCCATGGGCTGCAGAGGGACAGCCTGCCTCACCATGGTCTTCACCATGGGCTGCAGGGGAATCTCTGCTCTGGTGCCTGGAGCACCTCCTGCCCCTCCTTCTTCACTGACCTTGGTGTCTGCAGAGTAGTTCCTCTCACATATTCTCACTCCTCTCTCCGGCTGCAATTGCACAGTTTTTTTGTTCCCCCTTCTTAAATATGTTCTCACAGAGGTGCTACCACCATCGCTGATTGGCTTGGCCTTGGCCAGCGGCGGGTCTGCCTTGGAGCCAGCTGGCATTGGCTTCATCGGACACTATAGGGAAAGCCTTTAGCAGCTTCTCACAGAAGCCATGCCTGTAGCCCCCCCCCACCAAAACCTTGCCATGCAAACCCAATACAATGAGAAAAATCCATACAGTATCCAGTGTTTGGTACAGTGCCATTCTCTGACTGATCGGAGGGGCCAAGCCATGTTCTGAGAATCTCTTCATCTCATTCTAGGTAGGTGGGAGTTTGGCTGGGCTTATATGAGGGGATGGAGTGGAAGCTGTTTTCAGACAAGTCATTTCTACTTCTTAAGTTTGGATTTGGGGGGATATTTTTCATTGATGTGCTGGTACCAGCAAGGGCTTGTTTCGCTGGAATTGAACTAGGAGCTCAGTGATTTTGTCTGAACTGGGTTTCTCGGAAGAATATAAGTAAGAGAGCTACCTCAGAAACCTGTAAGTAGAGCCAAGCTTTGACATGGTAAGTATTCAGAGGTGGACTGTTAAGGCTTAGGGTAAGGTCAGTTTTGGATTGACACAGACTTGGTCCCCTCCTCGTCTACCTCATCTGTCTTCAGACTGATCCATGGGACTTTGGTATTCCCAGATCGGGATATGGCCTAGAGCCTTTTACTCCCTCACAGACTAGGGACTTTATGCCAGAAGATAGGTATAAATAATGCTGATACCTGCTATGCAGTCTTGTTACTTTGTCATCCTTCAATCTGTGCTTTTTTTGTCTCCTTAGGATGATTGTTACACATTTATCTATGCAGTGGCATTTGCCTGGGAGGGCAGTTCATCTTTGCCATGAGTGAATATCCAAGTGCGAGAATGAATTTAGTTTAAATATATGATCAGATTAATGCTTTCTTTTCATTGATGAAGCAAGAAAAATAAATAAACAAATGGAATTACTGGAATTTTAAGGTATATTTTCACTTGCAGATTAGATAGGTGTTTTAACTCCTTAAAATTTGAGTAGTGTATTGGTTCTGTAACGACTTGATCATGGCACGTTTAGCTATATTGAAATACATTTTTAGAAAAAAGTTCTACCACTTAGGAGGCTACTTTAGTTCATTTTTACATATAAATGTTTAGAAAATTATTTTCTAAAGAATTAAAGGGGTAGAACAGTATTTGAAATCATAATTAAATGACACAGTGAATCATTTCTGAGGCTAACAGTACCATGTGATGCAAACCATTTGTCCAGTACACAACTGTTCTTCCACTTCAGGTTTCAGCATGGTAGCTTTCTATTGGTAGGTTTTACCCTGAGTTAGGTGTTGTCCATACTAGTGCAGCCAGCATAAATGCTATATTGTGTATTACAACTAATGGGACAGAAATATAGTCATGCTGAGACCAGATCCAGATTGCTGCTTTACCACTATGTTGTTTTCTAGAGCTAATGAAAACCATGGCATCCCAGGTGACAGAAAAAAAAACTTTGGGCTGTTGCAAATGGCTATACATTATTTAGTAGGGCAGAACTGGCAGAAGACTTCAGCCCTGCTTTTCCAGCTTCCCAGGTTTATGGTTTTTGGAGTTTATGAAAAGGAAATTATGAAAAAAAATGAGCATTAACCATAGCAAATGTTAACAATCTTTTCACTCATTTTTTTCTATGCATGAGAAGTCAATAGGGAAGAAACACATCTAGGGAAGGAACAGTGAAATTGATGCACATATTGTGGAGATAAGAGAAAGTAAAAAATGGTTTGCCTTTTGAAATTAAAGCCATCTGGTATACGTTTCTATTAAAAAAGTCATGGACAAATGGCCTACTTGGTGACCAGGTATTTATATGGCATTACAATCCTTTTGGAAAGGATTTTAGCTGAAGGTGTAACTTCTTTTGGTAAACTAAGTCACAATTCTCTTATCCTCTGTCTTGCTTAGCAGTCACGTACAATGTGTTTTTTAGCACGTGACAAAGATCCGTGCTAGCGAAATTAATGCCAAGTACACCACAGGTCTGCAAAATTAATATCGGAGACCTGCAATATGAGTCAGTGGAAAAAAATATCCACGAGGTGTATTTTTTTAATTAAACTATTAAGACTGCATTGAATACTCTGTACACAGAAAGTGACGTCTGAGAAATGTAAAAACCTGTAGGCTAGAGCCCAACAGCAACGGTCCCTTAGAGCAGTGATGAAGGCTGATGTAAAGGAAGCTTTTGAGACCTGAATCCTGGAGCCACCAAGCCTGCTGCTAGCAGGAAGTACAGGAGCTGGAAGGATCCTCTGTTTTGTAACAGCTGCCAATGGCTTCCAAAGGCAATTGTCACAGCTGGCAGTCACTCCATAGTGGGGACATCCTGAATTTGGCTTCTACTCTGGCAGCAGTGTGATGGCTTTTTGTAGATGCAGTTGTAGCCTTTCCGTGTCCTTTTGTGTGAGGGGTTCAGCTAGGCCAATTTAAGACTTCATGCAGAGTCAGAATAGGGACCAAATGTAATGTAGGGAAGTATGAAGGTTAAACCTAATGATTAGTATTGGCACAGATTTTAACAAGACGACTGGTAAAAAGTCTAGTTTCTAGCAGCTCTCTTGCATGTTTTCCAGACCATTCTTAGTACTGTGGTTTCTGCTCTCAAAACTAGCAATGCTGGTAGGAGCTTTAGAGTTGGAAAGGGAAATGTATTACCCATTTACTCACAAGGCTTATGATGTAAATTTTTCCTTCAGTCTGTCACACTAATGGATTATAACTCTGTGCTTCTTCCACCTGTCTCCCTGTAATACAAATGCAATGCACCAGAGCATAAACTGTTACATTTATCATACTTGCTGATTAATTAGAAAGTTCTTCATCTCTTAAGAAGGGATATGATTGGAAAGAGAGTTTATTGAGGGGGCAGGTGGCAATACGCATCAAACACAGGTCATCTGGCAAGCTGGAACTTAATAATTCCTGTTGTCTCTTGTGGATTTTTCTTCCTCTCCCATCCTTTTGTCGGGGACCCCACAGCAGGGAAAAAAAAGGTTTCATTTCAGTAAGTGCATGTTGTGGGAGTGTTACCTTGTTTTTAGAATAGATGTCAATCTCATATGTCTCCAAACAGCCTTATTAATTAGAGCACAAATCTAAATGGCAAACTGGTAAGCGGCTTTCAAATATAATGTTTTATATCCTCTCAGAAAGAAAAATAGATTAACATGAAAGGAGAGAATTTTTAATTCTTAATTCCACACCTCTAATTAAGTTACATTTCAAGATTTATTTAATCCTGTTAATTTCCACCGGAATTCTCTAAGAATCTGGGTTCTAGTTTACTGGTTACTGAAGTCCCTGGAAATTTGCAATTGTCTTTGCCATCTTTTGATCAAATCCTTGTGCTGTAAGTCTCAGAGACCTAACAGAGATTTGTAAGTTAGTTTAAATGATTCTCATATCCTAAAATCATTCCTTTTAATTGGAAAAAGCTACTCTGTATCTTGTACAAAGAAGTTGGTAATTGTATTTGCTGTAGTTTTTACAGTTGTACTAAGGCTATGGTGATATTAAATCAGAGATTCCACTGATTCTCAAAGTCAATATTATATGCAGTATTTGAGCATATAATCACGTACATTAATTATGTTCATAATTTTTGCATTATTTATCCTGTACTGTTATTTCCCTATGGACTAGTGGCATTTAATGCCGGAGCTTCAGGGCAGGACTGCTGTTTGCTTTTTTTTTTTTTTTTTTTTTTTTTTTTTTTAAAAACCACCTCAGTAATATGCTTTAAGAATTCAGATTTAATTAGATTATTTAATTCCAATTTTACCACAGATTTCTGCAGAGACTAATATCGACCAATATTTCCTTAGAATGTAGCTCTTCAAACAAAGAGAATGCTCAGGAAGCCTGAAAGTCTTAGTCCAAGAGTTCTTTCACTGATTATTTGCTTTCAAAAAGCTTAGGAGTTGCCTGTTTGGATTAAGCAAAATTAGAAAAACTAGGCCTCAGAGTAAGTATACTGCATGCAACATCTGTACTAAATCAGGACGTTTTGTATGAATATTAGCAGAATTGCCTAGTTAATGGTTAGCCACCATTATTTGTTTTTAGATTTTCTGGATTTTTCCTGTGTGGTTCCTTTAAAGCTGTAATTCAGAAACCAGTGGAGTCACTGACTCACTGATTCCTTCAATCAAAGAACTATTCATTAAGTATGCTTTGGGTTAGAGCTGCTGTTGACTACCTACCTACAAATCTGCTGAGTGGCTTTAAAATCCCAAAACATGAAAGAAACAGAAAAATATTTAGTTTCATAGCATCTGGTGGGACAGACACAGGCACCCATCCCCAAGTAAACATGCTTTGACTTCTATGTCTTCTGAATAGAAAGACATTCCCCCTCCCTTCCACCCAAGCAGTGGATGTTTTGTTAACTCCAATTATGTGTATTGTGGCAAACTTTAAAAAAAAAAAAAAATCAGGGAATCATTTTTATTCTCCAAGTGACATCTTTATAAACTTAATGCTCTTCATCCATTATAACGTTGAAAAAGAACATTAAGGCACTGGGATTCCTCAGTTTAAAATACTGATACATAGGATACATATTGAGATATTTAAAATAATTAATAGTGTAAAGAAAACCCAAAACTATTCTTCTTGATGAGACACATTCTTTTGAGGTACGTTTTAATTTTCAGATTTGTCAGTACTGACACTTGCCACTTGAGGGAGTGAGGCATTAGGCGCTATTTGGACTCTAATTTGAGTCCATTCTCAGTTGTTTTGCATACACTGGGAGCTCTAAGTGGAAAATTCAGGCATAACGAGGATATTTTGGCTACAAAGGAAAACTAAAGTGCACTGTATTAAAATGTTTTGGACACTTACCCTTTGGGATGTATTTATCTGCTAATCAAATCACTGTGTGGAACTGGATAACACCTTGCTTGCCAGATTCACGGAGAGGTGCCTACAGGTTTGTGTTCTGGTACAGGTTTTAATTAACGGGGTCACTCTGGGAGGTATTGCTGTGGAGAGCTGAGGCATATGCTACAGTCAAGCAGCTGTTTGAAATGCTTGTGATACCATCTCTGAATTAGTATGCAGAATGCCTGTTTCTTATGAGTTTAGTGTGCCTGGGAGTAGAGCGATGTCAGTCTCCTGCTTTAATCCAATCTTGTTTTACTGAATTATTTATGATTTGCAAGTGATGGGAAAGGTTGGTTCATGCTTCTAAAGAATGGCTGTGAGATATTATAGGGCAAAGCGCCTGTTTGTAAATTGAGGGCAGGAATCCAAGATGCCATGCTTGCTTTCTGTTATATTTGATATAGAAACCATGAGTGTGAATATGGAAATATCTTCCTGATATAATTTAAAATAGACTAAAAAGTGGCATGCCTTAATATTAATAATTTGTGTTCATTGTTTTCATTATTTATTTTGACTTTTATTCAAGTTACTATCTTTGGTATTCTAACAGAAATTTGCATGAAGTTCAAATAATCTGTTGCTGTGTATCTATGTAGGAAATCTATGTCAGTACGTATTAGTCCTTTTGTACATGTAGGTTTGTGTGTGTGTTGTTACATTTCTGTAGCTCCTAATATTTATTTTAGAAGTTACTCTGAAGAGGCGTATTCATTATATAAGGACTATATTTGAACAGGGGTTTCTAATAACAATACATGGTACTTTCCTAGGCAGCTATTGCACTGGAACACATGCAGCATAGACAGGATGAGAAAATTGTAAATTCTTGGTGTTTTACCAACAAAATTAAATAACGTGACTATACAAAATACAGATGCTACTTTTTTTTTTTTTTTTTAACATGACCTGGAAACCCTAAGTTTTTCCATTATGACATCCCCAGATAAATTGTCCAGAATGTGTAAAAATTACTGTCCATGGTTTTCTAACAGGACTTAAACCCAACTTTATTCAGCCAGTGCTTGAATTAACTAGTTTGTAGAAGGAAGAATACCAAGACAAAACCCTTGTAGGATATCTGAGAGCATCTTGTCTGGGGACATTTTGTACAATCTGGTGAACGCTAGAGATACAAAACTTGAAGTGCAAAAATCTTATTAAAATGTCATTCGCCTCAGATCTGATTAGGAGCATCAAGAGCTGAGAGGATGGGAATTAAATTCACCAAGGCTATCTATTACTCTTACATATTTCAGCATTCTAAAAAAGCTTAGGAAAGTGACTGGACTAGAATGTTTGTGCTTTATTCCAGGAGAAAAAGTATTTATTTAGTGAGCTTACAGAGCACAGTATCTGTTCCAGAAGAGTGTTTGGTACATCCATCCTGATTAACTTCTCCATGTAAATAAAGAACAACATACTACATTCTGTGGAAGCTTGCACTCCTTTTCAGTTGTGAGCACTTACTACAAAGCATATTACAATTTCAAAACAGCATGTACGTTAATAATTTGGAGAAAGTAGTGCACTTGTGAGTACAGAGAAGGTCAAAGCAATGGCTGAAAAAAATCCATTTTGTTAGTACAATGGTTAATACCTGACTCCTGGTCATTTTGTTGGAAGAAACTATCAATAGCTGTCCAGCCTTTATGAAAGGACAAATATACAGTATTTTACTGTACTCGAGGTACAGTAGATCTACTGTATCTGTTCCTCATTTTTTTTTCAGACTGACGAGTTTAGGTAGTTGTGTCTTGCATGTAAGCCCTTTCGTGCCTCTGAATATCTGTAGAGTCCTTTTTGAAAACTTAATTTCAAGATCTACTCAGACAAGGGGAGTGAGTGATGGGGAAACCCCAATTACAAGGAGCATTCATATAGGTGAACTGCCAGTTTATACAGTAATGTTCTCTATAGTTTTCCTAGTATTTCCTACCGTGTAACTTTGTTTTTCTGACTGCTGTTGCACACTGAACCAATGCTTTAACAAAGTTATTCCTCTTAATATTCAGATCTTGCTTCTGAATAGTAATGGCCAATTCAGAGCCTACCATTCTGTACTCAATGTCAAGACACCTGTTTGTGTACCTAGGTTTGCATTTGTCTGTCTGAATTTTACCTGTCATCATAACCAAATCTTCTAAGGCTCTTGTAAAGCTCTTCTGGTGGCCCTTGTATCTGAGTATTAAGTATCTGAGATATCATTGCCAGCAAACTTTCTCGCTTTCTTGGTCTTCAGTTTGCCATATCAATCTGCAGAACAGTACCAAGTTTTGCAGAATTCACTGGTGACTTCCCTTCCTCCACCATTGGACCCCTTATTAGTGAGTCCCTAATCTTTCTTTCCTGTATTCTAATCAACGGTACGTCCATGCAAGACCATTTCCTCTTACCCTGCATTTTTTTAGTGTCCTTAAAACTTTTGGTGAGGAACCTCTTAACAGCTTTTTGAAAGTCAAGTATCCTGTATCAGTGACATTTCCTGTAATCACAGGGGTGTCAGCCTTTTCTAGTAATACATAAGTTTTTAGTAGGTATTAACAGTTGTCCTTATTGAACAACTCTTTAAGGATTCCTCGATAATTGAGGATGTAATGAGAGAGAGGGAGGCTGCTGTTTTTTATTAATAACATAATCCTGCAGACTGTTCAATACTTGGTTTCTTTTAGTCTTTAACCAGCTTGAATAACCTCTGTGACCTCCTTTTATCTTTACTGTTGTAATGAAGTCTGAGTTCATCTGAAAGACCATTATGTGCTAAAGAAAAAAAGCTATTAGTGTGTATTATAAACAACAGTAGAGGCAGGTTTTCTTTTTGGAGAGTGTCGATTTGTGTTGCATTTATAATAATATGTTATATAATAATGATATTATAAAATGCAACACGTGTATCTTCAAAGTGATGATAAAAAAAAAAATCAGTACCTAATTAGAAAGTGTTCATTACTAACAAAATAGTGTTCTCATGAAACCAATACAGGGTACAGCAAAAATTGAAAGTCATGCATGCATAAGTGAATCACGGAATACACCCACTGACTACATTATTCCTTCCACAGAAATGCATATGCCAGACTTCTGCATTTTGCAGCTTAGAACAGCAGGAATATGTACTATGAACAAAAATGCTAAGTAGCTGTATTACAGTATGGACAGTATTATTTAAAGAGCTTGAATGTGTCTGTGTAATCAAAGCGTGCAAACTCTTCTCTCATGGCAGGTGAGGGCAAACGGTAGCTTTCAAGAAAACAACAGTGTGTTCTTACCATAATAAAAAGCTACTTTAATTTTCTTCAGATTGAGTTGTTTCCATTAGATTAATATTTCTGTCACAGAAATCTACTGTTAGCAAAAAATAGAAATAGCTGAGATACATATCGGAGGTTTGCATTTTGGTATATGGATTTTATAGAGGATGAAGCATCTCATATCATATTGAATACTGTTGAAATACTGCTCTTTATTGAGCAAATGATGTTTTGAATTCCAGGAAATGACCTTGTAAAAATGGAAGTAAGAAAAGGAAATTAGCCTATGTTAGAAATTCTCCGGGAGGGAAAATGAAAGTCAGTGCAAACAAAGGGGAATGACAGAGGCTGAATCAGAGAAAGGTAGGGATTTTCAGGGAATGAGGAATGTATGGAGTGTGGGGGAAAGGTGCCTGACAGTTTTTCATGCCTAGAAATGCCCACTTAATCTTTCCAGAAGCTCAGTAGTCTCTTCCAATTGTACCAGTTAATTAAAAATCCCACGCAGACCCAACCCCCCTATTTGCACTAACTTTGTCCTGCTACTGTGGTAATCTACTACAGAGAAATCCAGGATACTTTAAGATAGACCATGTTTTGAGTGTGACTGGACTTGAACGTTACAGAATGCTGCAGCCAGCTGCTCGAAAGCCACCGGCTTTGTGTTTGTCTGTGTTTTAACCCCATTCCCACTGGTTCCTCTGACTGTTCCTCCAGACTGCCATTAAACTGCGTTTCTAAAGCAGCTGCTAGTATTTATGGATTCTCTCTTTTAGCAGGAAATGGTGGTGGTAGTGGTCACCAACAAAAGTAATGAGCCAGAAAGAAAATGGAACTCCCCATCATCAGTGTGGATGCTTTCAGGCTAATGGGATCAATGTTGGAGGAGGAGGGAGGTAATGTAAGATCTCTTTTGGAGTATCTGGAGTGCCTGGGAGTACATCAACCCAGATAGCTCCCAGCAAGATCTCTTTCCCATGCACCAAATCATTTATGGACATAGAGTATACTTTTACTTTGGGAATACTCTGGTCTTCCTGCTTGTGCTCAAAACCAGGACCTCCTGCAAATGGTGTAGACACGGTGACAGCACCTCAGGGTCCTGGTGTTCCAAGGGAGTATCTGGGACAGGTTGACTCACCTTCTTCTGATGATGCGAGTCCTTGGAAAGAAAGGGAGTAGCAGCGACCACCCCGTTCACAATGGCCAAGCAGCTAAAACTATCAGCCTTCTCAGCGGACATACATCCAAGCCACAGTACTCTTTTGCATCAACTTGGTTTGCCTGGGGCGGTGGCACTGGTGCAGTGGTCACACCTAGGCTGTCCTGCAGAGCACAGGTTGAAGTTAAGTCTGAAAGTCTCTTCTGCCCTGCAGCGACATGTAATAAATTCGGGTGTTCTCATGCATTGTGATGTAGTGTAAATACGGTATACTTATTTACTATTAAAAACAACAACTTACTCAATTTGCAGTATGTGAAGAGCGCTCTCATCATGCCCTTCCAAGCGTTTTAAGTGGGTCATGGCATGTGCTGGGCATTCATCTGGCATACTTTACCCCTCCATCATGTGCAGTAATAACATGTTTTTCTCATGCGTGCAAATACTTGTGTGTCTGTGGCATCTGGCAACTCAGGCTGTAAATACGGGAGGGGAGTGCTGGGCGAGCAGACCTAAAGAGGGTCAACAGCCGCGCGTTCCATCCCCCGAAACCGCACTCGGCGGTGACATCTCCCGGCGATGCGGCTTTCCCCTCCCAGGCCGAGTACGCGGGCCCGCCCGCCACGGGCCTGGTCACCCCCCGGGAGCGGCGAGCCCGCCCGCGCT
>WAAD01042710.1:45277-64828 GCA_013389945.1 Fregata magnificens
CGGTACGTGAGGCGGCCTCGTCCCTGCGCCGGCGAGGAGGAGGAGAAGGAGGTGGGGGCCGGGCTCCGCCTCGCTGCAGTGGGGCGGGGGTGCGGGCAGGCTGGCGGGGGAGGCTGGCGGAGGGAAACGGCTCCGCGCCGTGTCGGTCTCCTGTAGGGTGTGTAGCTGCTGCCGGGGAGGAGGGCTGGGGTGGGCGGAGGGAGAGGGTGCCCGCGGGCAGGGGGCTTCCTAGCGGGGTCAGCGCTGGCGGCAGGACGGGACCCTCCCGAGGAGCCCATTAGGGGTATAGTCTTCTTCGTCAGCCTGGCACCCTTCGCGAGCACGGTTTGCTCCCCTCACCTGAAAGGTTACAGAGTTTGTAAAGAGATTTATTGTGGGAAGTTCTCATTAGGTGCGAAAAATTAAGCGGTGAGATCTGGCTTCTGATCCAGCAGCGAGGGGGAGCAACCTCCATCCAGGCACCTCGGGTCTGCCCGTGTTGTCCCAGCCGCGGGTTTCAGCCAGCGGAGTTTATCGGACCGGTGAGCTTCCTGCCGGTGCTTCATCGCTCTGCATTGCTTTGAGTTACGCAGAAGAAAAGCTGTCTGTAAACACAGAGATAGCTTTTTAGAAAGTGTATTTTTAGAAAACTGATGTAAAAAGAGGTTGACGGGGACTGGTACGCACAGTACGATTAATTCAGAATAAAATTACGGTATTTTGTGTACTTTGTTTACTGATTGTGCCATACCAAACGATTGGTGAGAACATCTGACACTTCCAGAGTCAACTATTGAAAGTTTCAGAATATAAAAGGTATGGTTATTAATGAACACTTAATTCGGCTTCCTTGTATTACAGTAGAGACTTGGCAAATAGATCATGTAGGTCTTTGCTCTTTCTTGAACACCCTGAACAAACAGAGCTGGACTCTAAACAGATCTCGAAGTTTACAGCCTTTTTAAATTTGGGTGGACTTTGAAAAGGACAACAAAAGGAGTGGTCTTGGGTGGGTCCTGTACTAAATTTCACATCCTTTTCAAAATTGGTGATTTTGTTTGGTCTTTTCATAGCTTAGAAGACTGCGTGTTTTGCTTCTATATCTCATCTTAGAAACAATTAAACTCTCCAAGGATTTAAATATGACTGACTCTCAAAATTGATAAATTTCCCAACAGATAGTGAAAATTAAGGCTTCTATTCAACTGCAAATGTCTAATACTGAAAACTAACTGTAGGTGGATCTCTCTGTACTGTTCCATGCTTCCACTGTTATTTTAAAGTACTGCTTTACATTGCATCAACATTGTTAAGACCAAGATAATTTTTAAACAAGGCAGTTTCTAGATCTTTTCAGGGATTGAAAGTTAGTTTCTAGGTTTGCAAGTATATTTCCTACACTTCATTTTTTTTGTGCTAACAGTGAAATGTACCTTTCTCAATGGTAGTAGTTTCTAACAACTGAACAATTTTCTTTCTAGTGTACTGAAGCATGTTTTTACCAAGATCTGTTAAAGTCAAGAGGAGTGCTGATGATGACAGAAGTTGTATAGCTAAGAAAAATAGATTGTCTTCTGGAGGATCTTTGCTAGAGGAGACCACCGAGTTCCAAGACTGTAAGTCAGTCAGAACAGAAACTTCTGCTTCAGGATGCAATTTGAATGAAGCTGTACAAGAACGCACAGAACCTGTAGCTGGAGATCTTGGTGCTGCTAATACAACCTTGGGAAAGGACAACCAAAATACCGATGAAGATAGCTCTTCGGAAGAACCCATAAAATCCTTCAGCAAATCCCAGCGTCGGGCAGAACCTGGAGAACCTGTATGTGTGGTGTGTGGTCGCTATGGAGAGTATATCTGCGATGAAACAGACGAAGATGTTTGTAGCTTGGAATGTAAAGCCAAACACCTGCTACAATCTCAAGAAAAGGAAAAAAAGCTAAAGTCTGATCAACTCACAAAAGCAGAATCTCAAGCAGAAACTCACCTGCCTAATACACCTTATTTCTATAAAGATCATTCGTTTATTTTAGGTTTGCGAGATGAGCAGGTTGAGAACCTTAAGCTGCAGCTAGGTATTGCTGTCCAGGGCCAGCAAGTTCCAAGACCTATTGTAGAGTTTGAACACTGTGGTTTTCCTGAAACTTTAAACCATAATTTAAAGAATTCTGGCTATGAAGTCCCAACTCCCATCCAAATGCAAATGATCCCTGTTGGACTATTAGGGAGGGATATTGTGGCTAGTGCAGACACGGGCTCCGGAAAAACAGCAGCCTTCCTACTCCCTGTTATTATGAAGGTTTTGAAAGAGGTAATGAAACTTTGTGTGTTTAGAGAAAGTGGTTTGCAACTTTGTCTTTTGGATTCCCAACCTAACTGAGAACGTAATTGCAGTGCTTTTTATTGACATGCAGTGATTTATTTTACTTTTGATTGATGGAGTGTTGGTTCTTGGAGGGGGGGAGGTGCTGGTTATTTTTAATGACTTTGAATGTTTTTTCACTTTGGTCAGGAGATAAAGCAACTCTATTAATACTACCTAGTACACAGTTTCTCCTTAAGAAAGGTAATTAAATTCTGTGGTAAACTTCCTAAATGACTTAAAATGGAAAGTGAAAATAATTCCAGGCCCTCTGCAAGAAGTTGTTCCTATATCTTGATATATCACATGGCTGAAAGAGATTTTTTAGCATTTGCATAATTTCACAGAGTAGTTTCTGGTGGAATATGTTCAGCTGACCATCAAATAACTACAGGAATTTGGGGTAATATAATTTCTGAAATCCTCTAGTTATACCGTCTCCCCTTTGATATTGTGGGAAAAAGCAATTAAGATGACTTTTGCTTTGTAAGAACATGAACGTATGATGAGAAGTAATGGCAAATAGTACTCTGTACCTTGTGTGTGGTTCAGCATTGCTTTTTGCTTTAGTGGTTTTATTCAAAAAAGAGAGGCATAAGAATATATTTGAAAATTCTGGACCTGATTCTAGTTGATGTTTTGGACTGTTTAGATGCCTGTATAGATATATATACACAAATGTGTGTATAATTTTTTTTTCAAGTTAATAATTTAAAGATTATTTAAGTAACTCTTTTAATCTTTAAAGTATGATAGCATTAGTTTTAAGAATGGAAGCATTATATAGGAGCATTTAAGAACAGGATTATTACACTCCGGTACTTCCTCTGTCTCATTATTATTAAAGTCTGCAAGACGGTTATATGCTTATAATAACATGCACAAAATTGGAGCCTCAATGAATAATACTTAATTTCTCTACACGATCTTTCTCATACTTCATCTTCAGGGTGCTTTACAAGTTAACGTATATGTCAAGAAAGAATTTTATTTTGTTGTTTAAAATTATTTTCATTTTTAATGTAAAAGAGAGATGAGATGTTACGAGCATAAGGGTAGTCTGGTTATGAGATATTTGACAATTCCTGGCTTCTCCACATCTATGTAGATACCTTTTTTTGTGGTGGTAAGTTAAACACTCTTGCTCACTTGAAAACAACTCAGAAAGCCCTTCTTGACACAAGTATTTAACTGTGTAGTTCCTTTGATGATGCAGTGGGAAAGGAACAACCTCCTACTGTTGGTCACTTGTAAATATTCCAGCTGGAGACCAGAAACAAACACGTACCATCCAGAAAACTGTTAAGTGAATTCGTGATTGTAGTATCAATATATGAGAGCGCTTTGTTTATTTGCTGAAAAGGTGATCAGTATTACTGAAATAATGCATCTTGGAGCTGGACCATTATTCTGCCTTTTTTTTTCCTGTTTTACCTTATGTTCTTTTTACTTTGTTAGTATGTGTTAACTGGAGTTAGGAATCTATATAAATCTGAGAGGAATTACTACTCTGTAATTTTGTGTTTTCTGGGTTGCAGAAGTATCAGTGAGGTGATAATTTGGTTGAAGATCCTTGTATAAGGAACAAAAAAAAAATTGAGACTGTACCACTTTAATGAGTCATCTCTGCCTGGCTGACTAATAGTGGGTCAGAGGGGCTTATTAATTTTGTTTTTAAATTTCAGAGACATATGTTTTTGCTGTATAAAGTTCCTATCACTGCTTATCTTTTCTGGCTAATACTTAATGTTTTTACTTAGTGGTGTGCAAGACAGTAAAGGGAAATACTCTGTTCCTGTAACATCAAGACTTCTAAAAACCTTTTTGTATGATCTCTAGATTCAACTAGCATTCTGTGTTTTGAATTCATGTGGAATTTATCCTGAATTTCTGTTACAGATTCAGTGCAATAACTAAAATTGAAAAAAGCAATGTTTACAAATGACTCCTAGCTTTCTGGGCCTTTTTTTGTTGTCAGGAAGCTTATTCTAACAGCGTACTTACACATGCATAAATTTTTTGTTTTCAAAGGTTGAGTAATTGAGGGATAGACTTCCTTGGCCTGCATTGTTAAAGGTATAATCCCTTTCTACCTTCTGTCTTCAAATAGAAAGGGTATTAGCAGTCTAATTGTATCCACAGTAGCTGCACTATATACTTTATATTTTAGTATTGGGAGATTTAATCTTGAAAGCTTTTTATCTAAATAATAAAGCAATTCCATGTTCAACAGATTTCTCCCCCTCTTTCTAGACAGAAACTCCATCTGCCCTTATTTTGGCACCAACAAGGGAGTTAGCAATTCAGATAGAGAGACAAGCTAAAGAACTGATGGCTGGTTTACCAAACATGAGAACAGTTCTCCTGGTAGGAGGTTTACCACTGCCACCACAGCTCCACCGTCTCAAGCAAAGTGTTAAGGTAAGGACTATAGCGTGGAAAGATCCTGTGGAGAGTTATGTTTTCATGACCTTCACAGGAAAGAAAAATGTTACTGTTGACATGTATGGACGCACAAAGATGCGTTTTTCCTAAGTCTAAACTACTAAAATAATTGTTAGGTCTTGAAAATTTTACAGTAATACAATTTTTTTTTTTTTTTTTTTTACAGTTTGACTTCTGATTAAACATATAATAGCTTTTTTTTTTGTTTTTACAAAGTTTCATGCATGATGTTGCTGCTTTGAAAGACTGAAATATGCCGTTTTATTAGACAAGGAGTTGTAATTTACAGCAAAGATAGTTCATTTCTAATGCAGATTACATTGCTTGTATTTAGACACTTCTATTAGAGTTCTAAAAGGTCCATTTCCTTTTGAGGCTTCATAATTTATTAAGTTTTCTATAAAAGTTCTAAGACTTACTTGAACACAAGTGATTTCACTAATTAGTGCCCTTCTCACCTATGTGCTGTAACTTTATAGTTTTTCTAGGACAGTCATCTGTCCTTTCATGGAATTTCTAACTCCTGGGGGTTTTTGTTTGTTTGTTTCTTCTTTTTTTAGGTTATAATAGCAACACCTGGAAGACTTCTTGAGATTTTAAAGCAAAGTTCTGTTCAACTGAATGGCATAAAAATTGTAGTGGTGGATGAAGTAAGTTTTTAATTATCAGGGCTGTATTGCCTATACAGAGGTCCTTGCAGAGCCAGTGTGAGTGGCTAGTGTAAGTGATTAAACATACAGAGTGTTCGTTATAAAGATAAAATATATTTTTGAAGAGAAAAAATCATTTTTTAACACAATTTGAAATGTGTTTAAACAATGCACGTTCTATTGGCTATAAAAGACTTATATACCTGATGGGGTAATACTGCTAGCCCACTGTGAACCATTTGTTTTTAATTTTCTCACTTAGCTTTTCTTCTGACTGAAAATACTCCTGCATTTGGATTATTACATGCTGATCATACGCATTATGGTTCTGCTGTCAATTCAAGTTCAGGATTCTGCTGTTTATGGAAAAATCTGGTACAAATCTAATATTTTTCACTTAGGTGGATACCATGTTAAAAATGGGCTTCCAGCAGCAAGTGTTGGATATTTTGGAAGACATCTCTCATGATCATCAAACCATACTGGTGTCAGCCAC
Organism: Fregata magnificens; assembly: GCA_013389945.1. Classification (NCBI taxonomy): domain Eukaryota; kingdom Metazoa; phylum Chordata; class Aves; order Suliformes; family Fregatidae; genus Fregata; species Fregata magnificens. The sequence continues at coordinate 51,210 of WAAD01042710.1, forward strand.
GATTCCAGTGGGCATCGAACACTTAGCAAATCAGCTTCTGCACAATTTTGTAAGAATAACAATTGGAGAAAAGAATCTGCCATGTTCCAATGTTCGCCAAATTATCTTGTGGGTAGAAGAACCATCTAAAAAGAAAAAGCTGTTTGAAATACTAAATGTAAGTGTAATAATTTTCTCATAAGAACAACTTATAAAATTACTCATGTCTTTACACATCTCTGTCAGGTTCTCGTCTTTAATTCTAATGTAGTGAAGAGGTGGAGTGAGGTTAAGCATGTAACTGCACTAACTAGTTCAGTAGTTCTGCAATGTAGGAGCTTTAATGGCAATTTTGGGGATTACTCCACCCCTGTCGCTCACGCCTCCTTCTGTGCAGCAGCAAACTAGGTTCCCGTGCTGGGGACCAAGTTAAAAATTATAATTTTGATAATTTTTTTGTGATTCGCAGTATGGCGTCCCAAAGATTTGTACTGGTTATCTGTGAGTGGTAGAGGAACAGGACTTTCTTAAACTGTCATAGCTGCTTTATGGCCTGGGAGTGGTTTGTCATTTTAAAAGTCATTAAAGAAACCAGTGAGAAAGCTAATTTAGTTCTTTCTTGAATTTTCTTTATATGAAAAATTATATATATCTTTTATGAGTACTTTGGGGGGGAATTTTGGAGTCTTGGCTGAGGTTATCCAAGAAGTAAATAAGAATCTTTAACTGAACCTCAGAACTTAAAGAAATTCAGAATTATTATGTAACATTTAAAGAAACATAAAAGAAGGATTCTGACTTCTGAAAAATGCATGTATTGAAATAAACTTGGGTTCTGAGTCTACAAATCATTATATGTTTATGATGTACAGATTGGTATAGTTTCATGGCTGGTATCTTGTTCCTTCCTATCTAGAATCCAAGAACATTTATTCATCTGAAAGTGTTGTTAATATTAGAGATAATGAGCAGAAGAAATTGAATCCCAAGTTGCTGATGATAAGCAACAAACAGTTGTAATACCTTCTTACATGAACTGTTTAATTTTACAGGATAAGAAACTCTTCAAGCCTCCAGTGTTGGTATTTGTGGACTGTAAGCTAGGAGCAGATCTGTTGAGTGATGCTGTTCATAAGATTACAGGATTGCAATGTACAGCTATGCATTCTGAAAAGTCTCAGGTGGAAAGAACAGACATATTACAGGTTTGTGCCTCCCAAAGTTATGGGGGTTTTGATAGATTTAAAATGGCTTTTTTTTTTTTTTTTTTTTAAGGTGGCTTAATTTGAATGAGTTAAGTCATAATTTATGGCTTTTCTGCAGTAAAACCTGGAGTATTGCTGGGGGAGAGACAGATGGGACCAAGCAAAACTGCAGACAGTAATGCCATTTTAAATGCAGATAAATACTGGAGACTATTTCCTAGGTTATTTGCTTTGAAATGGGAATTTAAATATGCATTTAACTTTAATCAATGATTTTTTAAAATTAAAATTGTGGTTTTGATCTCTCTTTAATTAGCTCTGTGAATTATATTCCTGTTTAAATCAAGAATGCAGGGGGACCATTCTCTCTTCTACAATAGAATAATCCCACTGGGTGTGTTCTTATACCGTATAACTAACCCTAGCCTATGTTTGGAGAGGTTCAAAATATAAATAAGGAAAAAAAAATTAATTTTTTGTTTACTCCTCCTTTGCCAGGGATTACTTCAAGAGAAGTATGAAGTTATAGTAAGTACTGGAGTCCTTGGACGAGGGCTTGACCTTGTCAATGTCAAACTGGTAGTAAATTTTGATATGCCTTCAAGTATGGATGAATATGTACATCAGGTAAATAAATAAATTGCTAAAGCATTATTTGAAAAGTATACTGAAATATGACATCCACCTATCGAAATTTAAATTTAAATGTAAACATAAAGATTATTTTCCTTTTCAGAATATTGTTTTTATAGGAAAGAAAGAAAGGTGCTGAATATCTCTTCCATAAGCCTCTTAAGTAAATTACTGAAATCTAGAACACTCTTCTTGTATATCCTGTGTAAGTTACTAAAACCTAGAACAGTGTTCTTGTATCAGTTATGTTTGCAGTAGTATTCTTCCTGTTTTCGTACTCTCTCGTATCATTTTGTGTCTACAGAAAGCAAAGCTTACCATGTTTTTACTATCGGTGTGAAGAAAGGCCAAATACCACTCTTTTTGCTGCAGCTCATCTGTGGTATGGGCTATGCATGTAATACAATCAGGAAACCAGTCGTGAACTGTCTTTTCATTCCCTCTTCCTACTCTAGTATCTTCTCTGATTTTTTTGCTGAGGATTTCTTGCTTTAAAAAAGATGGTGTGTGGGTTGCACGTGTGTGTATTTATGTATATGTACACACACCCCAACCCCAGTTTGGCTAGCAGATCAAGAGAACTAGTAATTACCCTCTTTTTGGCACTTATGAAGCCACAGTACTCTACTACTGTGTCCAGTTTGAGACCATCACTGCAAGAAAAGCCAACAAACTGGAGAGAGCCCAAAGTCAGGGGTCTGGCACATGTGATGCATGAAGAGAGGCAGAGGAAACTGGGCTTGTTTGGGCTGGAGTAGAGATGTAATTGCTGTCTTCTATTTGGTAATGGGCAGTTACAGAGGAGACAGAGCCAGGCTCTTCTTGGAGGTGCACAGTGAGAGGATGAGAGCCAATGGTCACAACTTGCTGCAAGGGGAATTCTGGCCTGATAACAGGGGAAAAATGTTTTTCACAGTGAAAGTAGTCAGGCAGTGGAACAGGCTGCCCAGAGAGGTTGTGGGACCTTTGTGCTTGGAGACACTTGAAAAGCCATAGGACAAGGCCCTGAGCGAATGGATCTAACTTTGAAGTTAGCCCTGTTTTGAATAGGTGGGAAGGACCTCTGGAAGTATCCAGTCTCATGAACTCCTAAAGTATTCTGTGTTACTAACTGCAGTACACCTTTGTGGTTTTTAATTATCTTTCTGCTAAAGTTTCAAGCTAGGAAAGACCATTTTTATTTATTTACTACTCGCATCAAAACTATACCAATATTAACATACTATCTCTTCCTAAATAGAGAGTCTTTGTAGATTGTTTTCTAATTTGTTCAAGCACTTTGGATAATATTGAGAAATAATTTTAAGTTACTAGAACATTGAAAGTAAAGGGCTTTTTTATGGTCATGCTTGTACATATCGTGCTTGATACAAGATACATGTGTGTCGCATTGCTGTAATAAACGTTTTTTAAAACATTTTGTTTGGACCACATTTACTGTCAGTGTTTGCCCATAGGCTATATCATATATCTCAGCATCAGTATTGGACTTCTGGTATGTCCCGTAAGCAAGTGATAGTTTTACATGCATTTAAGCTAAAGCTTCAGATCTGCATATCCTGAACTCAGGAAGTTTATTAAAACTTTCTGCTTAGAGGATGAGATAAAGAGATTTGGCCTTGTCACTTAGGTTAGTGGCTGTTTTATAACAGAAAATAAGCTTTAAGGATATATGAAGGACTTCCATGTAATATTGATAACTTAAAATGAGTTTTTGCTTTTTCAGGTTGGAAGAGCAGGGAGGTTGGGTCACAGTGGAACTGCAATTACTTTTATCAATAACAACAGTAAGAAGCTCTTTTGGGATGTTGTGAAGAGAGTAAAACCAACGGGCACCATTCTTCCCCCTCAGCTGCTTAATTCCCCATATCTTCATGACCAAAAGAGAAGGGAACAACAGAGACTTAAACAATTACAGAATAGTCTTGTAACAGGAGATAATATTATGGACATTATTAGAAAACATGACAAAAATAATTCTCAGAGGTAATAAAGATATATGTATAGATATCTTTATGTAATTACAATGGAAGTGTGATTAAAAATAAACATGGAATTATGATACCTTCTATATTGCCTTTTTAAAATAAGTTTATATATTCAGTTTTGTAAGGAGTCTCATTTTCATCTCATCTTCATTTTGAAATACAGACTATTGTGGGTTTGAATTACAGTAGTGCCTAGTAAAAATACTCTGCGTAACCCTTTTTCAAAAGCAGTGGTCTTTGGTCTTGCTTGCGACATAAACTGAGAAGATACTCTTTATTTTGTTTTATTTCTGAATAATAATTTCAGACTTCTTGTGAAACACTCTTCTGGTAATTTTTATGTCATCATAGTGAGGTAAGATCTTTGCAAAGGACACCCTCCCCACCCTCCCCACCCCCCCAAAAAAAAAAAAAAAAAATCAATCTCTTCCTGTTAGTTTACATAAAAGCTTCCACTGGGACCATTTCTCCAAATCCTCAGTATGCTCTCTGGGGGTTTCGTGTGAAGATTTATGCAAATTTTGTTTGTAAACAGTAATGAAAGTTTAGGTTCTCCTTTATTGCCTGTGGACCAGTTAAAAGTCCTGCTGAAGCACTTTGCAATAGCAGAAATACTGGGTTATTAGTATAACTTCATTGTAGAGAAATAGGATAAATCACATAAGTTAAATAAGAAAACTGTGTTCTTATTTCATGAAACACTGTAGTTAATGTATAACTGATCATATTTACTTATTTACTACTCATTTAAGCATAACTGTTGCCATTCTCTGACACCAGATACTGCTGCTTGTTTTTTTTCAGGAACTGAGACCCAAACCATATTAAGATAGCGTTGTACAACTTACCTATCCGAAGTCTGAGATAGGTCATAATCAAAACTTCCCTTTTTTTTTTTCTTTTAGGCTGAGGCTTGAGAAATTACTTTCATCAGACCCCTCATGCTGTTGTGATGCATCTTTTTGGCAGACTGAGATGTCCCAGATAGTTAGATGTTAGCCCTTGTGCATTGTATGTCTACTCCTTGGCCAAAGGACAGCAGTATGATAGACTGACTTTGTTTGGTAGCAAACTAATTTTTACAAGCTTAGTAGCTGATTATTTTTTTTTCCCCAACTAGAAACAAAAAGAGTAGGTCTTACCTGCTGCGAGGCGGATGACATAAGCTGGCACTGGTGCCAGGGGTTCTTTAACAGATTGATATAGGTATTAATGACAAACTCCTACTATGAATTCTGATAATCTGAAATATATTTACTATGATTTCTACTATTTTCTATGCACTGTTGCTACTACTTTAACATAATCTCACATGGGGAGAACCTCAAGTTTGTAACACCCACACCCACACCCCCCCGCGCTTTGTTTTGTCTCCCTCTACTGGAATTTTTTTTTTAAACTTTTTCATGTTAACTCAGTTGACAGTATTTATAAATGCCAAACCTTTTCTAAAACGCATATATCCTTCAGCAAGAGACCAATTTTTATTTCTTGCGGAGATGTCATGACGTGGCATCTTTCTCACCCTGCAATCCTCAAACTTTTCAGTAACCCCGTTTTTTCTGATGCGTCGGCTGGCAAGCGCTGCACGCTGAATGCAGCTCGGTGCCTGGGCCGTACGCCGCTGAGCGGCTCCGTTCAGAAGGCCGGCTCTAGGGAGCGGACCGGCGGGTGGAGCGGGGCTGCGCCTGGCGTTTGAGGGGACACCGGCTGCGCCGAGCTTCCTGCCCATCGGCCGCAGGTTGTCGGCAGCGGCGCCTCCCTGGAGGGAGGGAAACGCTTCCGGCAGGAAAGCCGCGGGGCCCGGCCGGCTCGCGGGGNCCAATCCCCGTGGGCCCGGCGCATTCAAACGGGGCAGGGAGAGGGCGCGAGCCGCGCCTGGTGCGGAGCGAGGGCGGCGGGTGAGGAGGGGCCGCTGTGAGGTGAGGTGAGGTGAGGTGAGGTGAGGGACAGGGCTCCCTCCCGGATCCCGGGGGGCGAGTATCCCCTGGGGCCGCGGCTGGCCGCGGCACGGGTGGGCTCCGGGCGCCGGAGGCGTTGCCCCGCAAAGTCTCAGGCTCGGTCGGTTGGTCGGCCGCTGCTTTCTCCTCGCCTTCTCCCCGCGGCTGGGCTTGGCGACCCGGCGGTTGAGGGGCGCCTTCAGCAGGGCGGTCGTGAAACAGATCTGTGGCTGCGTCGAGAGTCTTACGGGGGCTCGCCTGAAGAGGGTAGGCTTTCTGAAGGATTGTAACGATATCGGTTTTCCAACGTTTTCACCCAGCTTTGAGACCTTGAGTTTCATCTCTAGTTAGTATTTGTAATCAATTAAAAATGAGGAACAAATGTAGTTTTAGCAAGTCTTGAATTCCTTATTTTAGAATGAAGGAGCTTTTAATGGGGAGGTTTAAGTTTCCTGCAGGAAAGCTTTGTGAATATTTGTAAGGCACAGCTATAGCAACGGGAGGGGAGAACTTCTGTTCTTATGCTGGTTATTTTAAAGCTGAATGGAAAAAATAGCCTTTTCAGAAAACACTAAATTCATGGCTCACAACCATGTTTATCTACTGACTGCTAGATGGAACCACAAAATGTATATTTTACAATTCAGGTAACATAAGTAGTTTCATCTATCAAACTGGATTGAGCAATAAACACACTCTGGTTTGAAATTCTTGAAACTTTCCTTGCAACTTTTGAGCTGTGAAAACTTTGTGCGGTCACGACACCTGTAGAAGTGAATGTAATTGCTTAAATTCTGCGACTACTCCAAAAGCTATAACTTAAAAATGTAGTGTTAAAAGAAACCTCTGTTCGAGCAATGGTTGCTTCTACATCACTTGCTCTCATCTTGCTTTCCTTTTTTTCCCCTGACCATCTGCTGCTTTTGTTAATGATATATACAATTTTTGAAGGATCTAAGGCAGATGACTTCTTGTTAACTTTTAATAGCAAAGTAATTGCAGCTGGCAAGTAGTGATGTCAAACCTGTAACAACTATGATGCATATGCAACAGTGAAAGTATACTTTTCTATACAGGTTGGATGTATACAGCTTTCTAAATATTTACATGCAGAAAGCATGTGGAACACATTTTACAGTTTTTCTTCTGTCCCCTAGGCTAGGTATCTTTTTGTTTTGCTAGGTGTGTATGTACTATAGTGAACTAAAATAATGTCCAAATGTATTGTAATAGTAATCTTTATTAACTGTCCTATTCTGAGTGGGTTTTATATTACATATATAAAAAAAATTTGCTTTCTGTGTTCACAGATTTCCTATTCAACAGTAATAATTTTTTGTTCTGATGGAGTCTGTTGTGAAATACTAAGAGCATAAATAGTTGTGAGTGAGTGGAGGCACAATCTTGAATTCCCTTTCTTTGGGGATCGTGGTAGATCATTTGGAAGAAATGTCCATGGTGATCTTTGTTGCTAAATAGTTAGATCATTCTTTGTACCAACTGGTACTTCTTCATGACGTTTGGTCTACTTTCTGAAACAAATCATAGAACTCAATAAATGGAATCAAATACCTTAATGTTGGCAAAAGCAGTCATTCAAGTATAGAAGAATGACTTTTTTTTTTTTAAGTGCTGGAGGTGAAATGGGATACTAATTGTTGTTAATGTTTGGGGACATATATTTACTGCAGCATATGCGAATAGCTCCCCATGCACCAAAACATAACTCACACTGGACATGAGCATCATAAAAACTTTTGCTTTGTCTCCCCAGATTCCATAAGAAGCAACTAGAAATAATCTTTTAGTAAAGGTGGTGTACTTATTAAAAACCTAATGTTAACTTGCTGGAAGACAAAATGCCTATTTACACAGTTCCTGCAAGAATTCCCTCTGAGGCACAATGTACTACCACTTTGCAGAAGACTTCTTCACAGAATACCAGCAGCAAAGCATCTGGGCAGCAACTGAAATCACAGGTGTCAGGAGAAGAAAAGGATAGTGTACTTTCATGTTCTCAGAACAAGACTGAGGAAGTAAATAGGACCTATGTGATTTCAGCCTGTAAAAAAGTGAGTGACACATCAGCTACATTTAAAACTGAAGGCAGGTTAACACTCCAGAGGAGAACTGGAGCAAGCAAAAAGTCACTGTCCAGTAGTGAACAATTGCATATAAACACAACACAGGGCATGGAAAATACACAAACAGAGAAAAAACTTACTCTGCAGAGACGTGTGAGGACCGGCTCCATAGAGAAGAGTAAAATTAATCAGAATTCTGTGCCTGGAATGGAAAATAATGACTCTGCTGCACAAAGAAATTACAAGATTGCACTTCCACCAAGTATTAATAATAATGATACCCATGATGTTAAACCAAACTTTAAGGTAGCTGAGGGTCAGTCAAGTATGAAGTTACAATGTAACCTGAACAGCAAGGATTCCTTTGGCTTTGTTGATGGCCTGTGTGAAAATGATANAATTTCAAAATGAAGTTCCTAAATCAGAACAATTAGTTACCTCAAAATCTATTACTAGGATATCAGGAGAACAGCTGAATGAAAAAGGCAATATAAATAAGCTAGCTGGAAAGCAGAGGTTGCAACACTTGATTATAAAACATAACAGTTTGGAAAGACTGAGGACACCGACAACATGTTCAAAAGAAGGGCTTAAGCTTACACCAAAGAACAGCACTCCTCAGGATCAACCATCTCTGTCTGCTTCAAATAAACGAACACCTCATCTTCAAATTCTAGCCAAAAAGAAAACTAGCGTCTCCAGCTCCCCTTCTGTGAGTAGAAGTTCAAAACCAAAAGAGAACATGCAAACTCTGGCTGAGAGCAGTAGCACTGAGGAAGATGTTTTCAAAGTGGAAAACAGCAAAGTGATTGTAGCTGTGCGTGTACGGCCTTTCAGTAACAGGTTTGTATCCTGGGCTTATTTCTGATGCTAATAGTAGCTTTTATAGTGTATGTTGATTCCTGCTTTGTATTTTTTGAATTGTTTAATCATTGACCAATAAGGATATAATACATACTTTGAAATTAGCTGATAATTCATGCAACATCAAGATAAAGATTTTATTAGGAGGTTGAATTCACTTTATAGGTGTTTGGGGCTATTTTTAACATATTCATTAGCTGAAGTATTTTGAGCTTGAATACTTTGTATGTTCATTAAATTTTTTTTAACGATGATTACTGAACTTTTTATTTTCTATAAGGCAGTTGATTGAAATGACTAACTTAAAGCATGTAGCTTATACTTTTTAATTCCCCCCCCCCCTCTTTCCATTTAGAGAGAAAAATGAAAACTCACTCCCTGTAATCTCCATGAGTGGTTCAGAGACAGCTGTACGAAATCCAGCCACAAACCAAGTTTACAGCTTCAGTTATGACTTCTGTTTCTGGTCTTTTGACAAGTGTCATCCTAATTTTGCAAGCCAAGCAATGATTTATAAAACTTTGGCAGTGCCGCTCCTAGAAAGAGCTTTTGAGGGATATAACACTTGTCTTTTTGCTTATGGGCAGACTGGTTCTGGAAAATCATACACGTAAGTTCCTAATAATAATTGTTAAAATTCTGTAGGAGCCAATTGTTATGCAATGCAAAGTCATGAAAAGAGTTTATATGGAATAGATTTCATAGTTATTGTGTTAAAATGTTTTTGCATATTTAAAAAATTAAACAAAAATAATTAAAACAATATTTATAATAGAGACAGCTGTAGAATATTTTTATGTATCTGACACTGACTTCTTTCTACCTCTAGTGAAGAAAATAAAAGCTCTTTCCAGAGGTTTTAGTGAAGAAAAACCTTTATTAATGCTGAGAGCTTTTCAGACTCTCCCAGTGCTGTTGTTCACTGCTGTGTGTTATTTTGTGTGTGAAGTGGCATGTTCTAAAGTATGTTAGGTTGTTTGGAAAAGACTTTTAAGAGATCTTTCTAATTATGGTCCTGACTGTTTCAGAACTTTAAATAAATAAAAGAATCCAGTTGTTTATGGCACTGCTTACTTGAAATCTAAACTTTACCCAAAATAATCCCAGACAAATAAAGTTTTGAGGGTTTATAGCCAATTTTATATACCTTGTGTAAATTTTTCAATAGAATGCCTAGTGAACTGTTTTGTTTCCAGCCATGCATCTATTAAAATCGGTTCTATGAGCTTTATAATTCCCATGAAGTACTGTAGACTTTTAAATATGTAGTTGAGGATGAGAAATATTTCTGTTCAATTTATCACAATTTTAAGTTTTTATTCAATTTATCATAGATATAGAACTTACACAGAGGTAGGATTTTCTTTTGAAGTGGGAACTCTATTTTTATTTGTAATGTTTATTTACCTTGGTCTAAAAGAAAGATATGCTCAATATTGCAATTGTTATCCTATTTGTAGGCTGTATTTTTTTTTTTCCTCCACCTTCAGGTAGATGCTTACCTTCACCCCTCCATGTTTTCAGCAAGGCTGAAATTAATATCAGTAATAACTGTCTTCTCAGGTCAGGTCTACAACAAACTTCTGCTGACAACTATGTTGTGTAGCTGTATGAGTGTCCGTAGCTGAATTAGTCCAGTACACTGGTGTTCTGTAGTGGCAGAACTAGACAGGAGGAAACTGTGCCAGAGGTGGAGAGGCACTTAAGTTACTGCACTGGCAGAGTGCAGAGAATATAAAATGCATGCATGTTAGGATATCAAACATCTATAGGTTTACTGTTTATAGTTGCTCTTCTGTTGCTGTAGGGGTTTTTGTTTGACTTAGGTTTTCAACCCATCTCTCAATGGATGAATTAGAAAAGACCTCTGGACATCATCTTGTCCAACTCCCTGCTCAAACAAGCGCCAGCTTAGATCAGGTTTAGTTCTGTCGCTTATTACTTCTATAACTTAGAAGCATACAGCATTTCAACTTTAGAACTATACAATTAATATTAAGACTAGCTATAGACGGTTACAAAATTGAACTAGCAGGTTTTTTGTAACTACAGGATGATGGGATTTGATGAAGAGCGAGGAATAATTCCAAGACTTTGTGAAGATCTTTTCACTCAAATAGCACAAAGGGACAAGCAACAGGTAGCATGCTTATGCTATTGACCTTACATTGAGTTATGAGGAAAGATGCATTTCAGTATTTTGATACTTGTTTCATTCTTTCATTTTATACCTTAGTGCTGATCCATTTATTAATGTCTGTATTCTTTTGCTGATTCAAATTATTTCTGTTGGTAGCTCTGATTAACAGGGTTCCCTAAATAGTCAAAATCAACGTTGTTTTGCTTCCTTAATGACAATAATGTAAAAATGAAATATAGGCATTTTTTATATGATATATTTTTGATGTGTCACTAGACTAGGATTCTTTCCTCTATATAGCATGTCTTACAAGGTAAGATTTATGTAAGGAAAGGTAAAAAGAAATCCTAGTGGGTTCCATACTTTCAGTGGAGGCATATAAAATAGAACTCAAAAAATATGAATTTATCTTTAAACATTGTCACATCTCAAAGTGAAATACACTTTAATAGTATTCTAATTCTAGTATTCAAGCTCAATATTTTTGCTGAAATAATAAAAAAAACCCCAAACCAACTACCCCCACCTGGATTTTTTTTTTAAGAATTTAAAATTTTTGTTGTAAATAATGTGTTGTTTTCTTCTCTGTTTTGAGACTAGATCTTTATTCATACATAACTCTATATGAAAGAGTGGTCTTCTGAGAGAGGGTGGGAATGTTTCATCTGATCACAATGTATTTTGATTTGAATTCCTGTCCTATGGCTATGGTACGTGGATTTAAAAACAACAAAGTTGTAATCCTTTCCAGAGTGTTTTAATGAAGGGTTACATTCTGTTTCTGCCCCAATTAATTGGTGTAGTAATGGTAAACTTAGAGAATCATAACTGGAGACACAATTAACTTAAACTCTTAAAAAAAATTTAAAGTACTCATTTCATGTCTTAAAAAAAGACCCAAACTGAAAATGCAGGTGTGCAGGGGGTTTGTTTGTGGGAATTCTTCAGGTATGTTTATTTTTCTGTCTGACTGTTGTTAAGGCTTTTCTAGGACTGAATTTCTGGTATAGAATCACTTTTGAGGAAACAGCTTGACTACAGTACAGTGCCCGAGATTTGAATTGTGAACCTTAAGCTTTCCGTAGTAATAACACAAATCATGATTTGTGGCTAGAAACTCTGAATGTCTCTTAAAATTGTGAAAAGGATTAGAGACTTATATTTATGCTCTTTCTTGGATAAGGAATATCTGATGCAAAACATGCTGGTGACAAAAACTGTTCTCTGTATTCTTTTTCTCTGTATGTTTGTCCATGTCTGTAAGGACAGTGCAAATGCATGTAAGATTGAATAGCAGGATCTGGTAATCTAGGTTAATTTTTGAAACAAAGAATGATGAAAATGTTTTGTGGACTGTATTAATAACTCTTTTATTATTAATTTTATTAGATTTTGTATCATCTTGAAATGAGCTTTTTTGAAGTATACAATGAGAAAATTCATGATTTGCTTGTCTTTAAAGCTGAAAGCGGACAGAGGAAACAACCAGTAAGTTGCTCACAGGAACAAGTGTATGCATAATCTCAAAGTAGTGGCATCTATTCTGTAAACAAAAATGCACAAATGACAAGTGATCATTGTTTTCTTATCTAAGTACCTTAGAGTGTTGTGAATAATGGGATTCAAGTAAAAAAAAATTTCACTATATGACTTCAAGCAAAATGCTTGGCACTTCAGAAATGCTAAGCAAAAAAGAAAATCTTGCTGAAATAGAAACAAAATGATTCAGTAGAATCTCTCAAAATTGTTGTTAACGTCTCTCCTTATCTGCAAAATGAAGATGATCTTATGAGCCTTCATAAAAAGTCTCTTAGAGTATTATTTATCTAAATCTCCACATTATATTAAAAGTCTTCTGTGCAATATAATTTGAGTTATAATCTTGTAATTTAGATGGAGGTCTAAAATGGAAGGATGACAATGTCAGGAGGCTTCTGATGGTGTTGGGGGGAGGGGGTTGAAGTATTTGCCTAATTGTATTTGATCCATCAGTCTCCTCAGTTCTCAGCGCTACTGAAATGTCCATATACTTTCTGAAAACATCTGTGTATTGTTTATCTACTGGGATGCCTGTTTGCTGCTGACTTTACGTATCTAATTGCAGTCCATAGTATATTCATGAAAAAATGTTAATACTTGCAAAGGGAGAATGTTTCCCCACTTTGTTTCCTCTGTGTATTTACATTGCCCCCAGCTACAGAAAACTACTATCATATAAGAGCTTAGCACCAAGATGGATAATGTATTTCAGATTCTTTGCCCTGGATAATTTACTGCTTAGAGCCATGGGGCTGTCAGGAAGTTTGGGGGGTTTTTTTTTGTTTGGGTTTTTTTTTTTTCCTGTTGGTTGGTTGTTTCCCAAGGAGCTGGAGGAGGGGGGAAAAAATTGGTGGCCTGATTAACTAATTAAGGATCACTAGTTAAACTAGTTTAGCTAGTTTTTAATGCTTGTGTGTTAGAATGTGTAAAACCATAAATTAAAGAAATTTGTGTTAAGTAGGGGGGATGTAGGGAAGGAATTTATCATGTTCGATTTATTAAAAAAAAAGTACTTTCTGTACTTGGACATATTGAACACTATACTGGCCACTTGTATGTAAATGATGAGTATTAGTTTATGATAAAGAATATATACTATATTCAATTTGCTATTGAAATAAGTCCTTTATCCTAAATTTGGGATTATGTGGACTAGTTATATAGAAGTAAAGACTATACTGTCTTGTGTATAGTAGGATTGCCTTCATCTGAGTTCTGTCAGTGATTTTGAGCTAAGCTCTTTAACT
>WAAD01042712.1:3530-45136 GCA_013389945.1 Fregata magnificens
CCTATGCAATGCAGTTGCTTCCATACCTGTTCACTCTGCTCTAGGATCTTCCAACTGTGACAGCTTATCAGCAGGAGTATCCACCAGCCCAGGCTAATTAAACACTGTATGGAATATTTCAGCTATGCTCAGCCTGTAGCATCCTTACTCTTGCAGGGCAGCCCTTTACTCTGCAAGTGATGCTACTGAGTTTGGTCAGCATCCTCAGACTCTGTAAGGTATTCCTGCTTTGGGTCAACAGAAGTACCATAGGATGGCTCTATGCTGATAAAGGCCTGAATGCTCACCAGTTCTTCCCATTATTTGTACCCCATGTTTTGTTAACCTCGGGCATTNCGGGCATTATTTAAAAAAAAAAAAAAAAAAAAAAAAAAAAAGTGAGTAGTGCATCTCTGCAGCAAATCATGCTTTTTAACCGTTCTAAGCTTGGCAAATGTGTTTTATTCACGGCATATTGCCAGAGGAAGCGAGAAAGGGCCAGAGGTATAACAACAAACTAATGTAGTAGTAGTAGTATTATCTTTTGACATGGGTTTATATTCACTGGAGATTCAGTGCCTTGGAAAGGTGGGCTTTTGGGAGGTTGGTAATTAGACAAAACATATTGATTCAGAACTGTATTTATCAAATGGTTTAGATTTCTATTAATTGGCATTGGAAGAAGGGAAGTGCTGACAAGTGAGAGTTTATCCTGATCAAGTGCAGGGCCCGCCTACAACAAGGTTCTCTGGTTCTACTGTTATCAGTAGGACAGGCAGGAGCAGGAGGGATAAGATCTTTGGTATCCTGGAACAGATACTGCTGTACCAAGGGAGTTATGACAGAGAATTTTCCTAAGCTGTTCTTGGCTTTTGGTATCAGGAGCAAAGCAATCTAAAAAGGTTGGCTATCAAGTAAAATATCAGATGAAGTCTCCTGTGGAAATATATACAAAACCTTTCATGTGGGGAATAAGTAGTGCATATGTGCATGGTGGGAACAATGGAGGATAGATCTAATGGTGAGATTTTTATAAAGGCAGCTCACGCTTAACAAAGAGTTTGTGCAAAGATGTCCGTCGGTATAGGTCTGCAGACTGACATGATCTTGGTCTTGGCTATTCAGCGGGATGCTGAGGAGGGTGGAAGTGCCAAGTGATGAATGGGGAAAGAATGTCAGTGTTTAGGAATATCCCAAGGTTTGGAACCTTTTGTGTGGGAATTAGGTACCAAAAATAAGGGTTTGATATCTACTCTGTTGCTTAGTGGTTTATCTTCCTAAGTAATGAAACCCACAGCTAACCCTTTTGAACACTCCTATCTCATGACACATGCTCAGTGCTGCTGCTTTGATCCATGCCATTTTAGGTTTTGATCTCTTCTCTTTATTCCTCCCCCTTCCCCTCTGCCCATCAGCAACAAAGAGCTGCTTTGCTGAACTTGTTCCTTTCCATGCCTTAGCCCAGACAAAACAATCGTTAGTAGTGGTGTGAATCTCTTTGGAACTTTCCTGTGAATGTATTGGGAAATACATATTAAATACGTTACATCCACGTGCACAATATAAATTTAATCTCCAAGCCACTAACTCCCAGGTCTACCTTCCACATCTCTTAGGGTGGGAAGCCTTGTAAGCTAATTAGTGATAATGCATAAGCCTCAGTGCTGAAGGACATTGTTCATTTTATTACTTGCTTTATGCTGAATAAGGGAGGATGCTGCTGGATGATAAAATGCCTGGAAGCAGAAGAAACACTTGGCCACACAAGAAAGTTTCTGTAATGCTCAGATATCCTACTACAAGACCATCCTGCAGTCACATGTTACATGTCTCTGGTCAACCCATAGCTGAACAGATTTGAGAAACAACTACAAGACAAATGTTAATATCTAGATAGATAGATATGTAAGAACTCTAACTGCCTCCATGATGCTCAGCGGAGTTCTCAAGGGCTCATGCTATGCCTACCCACTGGTCCTGAGCCTAAGTGCTACAGTACATTGAAAAATGTCATCTGCTGTGTCTCAGTAATCTAGGTAATAAAATATCAGTTGAACCTTTTCCTGAAAATGCACTCCTGAACACACTTGGTGTAATTACACGGATATTCATCATTTGTATTCCTTTCTCAAAACATATAAGCAAGGATTAAAAAAGTAACTTTTGTTTTCTCACGTGCATTGGCCTTTCAAATCTATCATGCCTGTTTTTCCACTGGGATGCTGTTTTGACTTTTTCTTTCCTTATATCTTCCTGGTATGGCTTTTGTTTACCTTTTGTTTTGTACGGTTTGTTTTCCCAGATGCTCCCCGGGCAGTAAGGTCTTGGAGAATAACCATTGTTTCGGATATGAGTGCAAGAGCATTAAAAACAATGGTACTTATTACTGAGTTTCCCCTCTGTACCACCGCAAAACTCTTTGGTGTGATTTCTCCACTGTCTTTAGAAAGATTATTCACAATTTGTGCCTGTCTTTGCAAACCGAGACATAAGAATGGCTACTGCATTTTAACACTAGCCTTTGACTACAATTGCATTTTCCTTATACCCACTCAAAGATTTCACATTTTGATGGGATCCAAAATCACTTTGGAAAAGGTGACAGAGCAGCAGTCTAGGTAAGAATTTCCTTGTTTAGGTATGAAATATAAGTAGTGCAGGAAAAGTCAGAACTGGTCACCACCTGTGTAACCTTACATTTTCTCTGAAATAAGCAACTCTAACAGTAGAGAGGGAAACTCAGTTCTCAGTCACTCCTGGGAAAAGAGGCTCCAAAACAGTGTCCAGTGCAAGGAATTGCCTGAAATCATCTCCTTGTTTGATCATCAATATGTTAATGGTAACACTTTTAAGCTATGAGCACTGGGGGCTAGAAATGAACAAGTGACTCAAATAGAATAAAGATTTGGTTGCATTGCCAGCTTCCTCAGATATTTAGCTTTTATTCTGTATATCTTTTTGTTTGGTTAATCTCTATCTAGTGGCATTCTCCCCCCTCCTTCTCCTCCCCAAGATCCACGTGGTTGCCCTGTTGCATACCTTGGCATTCTGCTGGGACTTTAGCTTTGTTGGAAGCTGGCTGCTAAAAGATTTTTCTTAGAATACAGTGGAGTAATATCATTTGTGAATGGGGGAGGGGAAAGTGGGATCCATGGCACAGAGAGATGTTCTAAAATGCAGAAATTAGAAATAAATTATTCAAAAGCAGTAGTATTTTTACGGCACTGTGACCTCTTCTCCTGGGGCTTCTTAGAGAAGCCTAGAAATAACAAAAGGTGTGGGATACAAAATAACAAAGGCCAGACAAAATGTTCACTAGTGAGATGAAAAACTAGGCTTGGAGATTAACTTGCTCTTTGAAACCTCTTTCTTCTTACAGAAATAACCAACAGCACAGGCTCAGTGGCCCTCACCCTTACTGAAACTGAATGAGTTAGAGCACATCAGGGAACCACAGTAACTTTCCAAGCACACCCGTGTCAATACAAATTAGCTACTAATTATGGCAAAACACTGACTTTCTATATCAAAAGGTGTGTGGGAGTTCAGTTTACTCATGCCCCTTGTGTATGTAGTAATGATGTCTCAATTACTTACATGTGCACGTGTGTTTGAGATGCATGGACGCCCATTAATATGCTTACGCACTTTACTTGTGTTTATATGCAAACAGCATATGCTTATTCCAGTACTTGTCAGTGATGCATTTATTAGCTGGCCATTATACCTGCTCCTGTGTCAGTGTTCAACTAATATTCCAACATGGCCCTATGGGGTGTTGTTCTGCCCTGGTTACGGATGTAAAGCCGAGAGCTTGGGTATGTGAAATGCAGCGGGACTTTTCTGGTGCTACAAGAAATGTTGCTCTTGATATTTTAACATATTTGCAGCAAGAAGGCTCCAAAGCTCAGTGTTGTGGGCAGTTTCAAGTGGGATGATTTCACTCTCTCTTGGGGCAGGATCTTTGGTTTGCCCTTGAACGAGTCAGTACAGACAGTCACAGAGTACATCCTCATACTACCCACCCGGTGTAACAGCTAGTTACAAGTAGAAAGGTGGATGTGTGTTTGATGGGAAAAAGAAGTGATGACGGGAGTGCTGCGGTTCGCTTTCCCAAACTTCCAACCCTGCTTGCAGCACAAGCCTGCGATTAAACACAGCCACATTCGTCCAGTCCCCGGTCCCCTGAAGCTGATCTACACGTACTAGGGTTTAGAGTGTTTTCTGAGGCCCTGTATTACACCATGTTGCTGCATGTGGTTGAAGACCCTCATGTTTAAAGGCTCCAGATGAAGAGCTTTTGAAAGAGGATTTCTTAATGAAAAATTGCATAAGAGGCTGAGTGGCCCAGATGAAGATGGTGAGACTCTGCAGATGTTGGGTATGACCCAATATGCTGTCCTGGCTCAGGAGCTAAGGAAGCTGGCTTGACTTTGACTTGAGAGATCACTGCAGGGACAATTTTGGTACTATGGGGCACTGCTTACGTTTTTCTCTGAGACCAAAAGATGTATATTGACTCTCTTACTAGATATTGGAAGACAAAAGACTAGTAATGTTATTGAGAAATGTACATAATAATCTAATCTTTTTCAGCAATAGAAGCAATAGTTTTGGTAGGATGTGGAAGGAGGTCAATGTCTGTGCTGCGCTTAAGACAAACCTCTGCTAAAATCATTCGGTTTCTATGCTTGGGCTTGGTTACAAAATCTGGATTGCTGAACAGCAATGACTTTGGAAATGAAAAAAACCCCCAACTTATTAAATGGAAACTAATGGGCACATGTACAGATGTTTTCATTTTCCTTAACTACCATAGGGCGTATGGAACTCTTTTGGTCCCATCTTGTAGTACATATGGGACCAAAATAATTCTATATACAAAATACTAACTGTAACATGTTCTTCAAGTACAGTGACTATGTGAGCGAAGTTAGGGGGTTTTACATTGTTATGGAATGTTTGGATTTAGTGGTAAAATTAGGCTTGAGCTAAGGCCCTAGTAGATGGATTGAAATATGTCTTCCTCACCACCCCTGCCCGCTGGTCAAATCCCTAACAAATTATTCTTTTCTACCACACTATCATTTATGCTTCAGAGTGTCTAAAATGGAGTTTCAGGTGATGCCTGTATTTGCTTTGTTGCTGCTTAAAAGTAGGAAATGAAAAAAAAAATCTCCATATGCAGGTCCCTTAATATTTTTGAATAGTTTTTAATTAAAAATATATTCAAATTATTAATTTCAGATGAATGATTGTACAGTGACAGACAGCTAGGGGATTCTGCACTTGGGTGTACTCCATTAAGACTGTATGATTTGTAATTAGAAATGAGCTAATGCCAAAGCTGATCTTTTCCAAAGTCTGAGTGTGTTCAGAGAGGAAGACTGCATTTTAAATAAGAATAGATCGGCCAGTAGCAAAGTTCAGGTCTTCTACAAAGTGTAGCAGCAAGCAGCATACAACTCAACAAAACACATAAAATAGACTTAAGTTCCCCCAGCCTGACCACAGCAATTTGTGACCTTAAGTAGGTTTTGAATTTAGTGGGTCCTAAAGATATACTTAGAGTTTAAAAATGTAAAGATTTTTGCTGACTTTTGACATTAGATTAATAATTTTGGTTGTACTCATTTGTATTTAACATAATTATAAATGAGATGATGTCAAAGATTTTTTCCTAGGACTTAATAATGTTAAACCTTTTCACTAGGATTTCATAAAGTCTCTGGAATTTCTCGTCCTCCCTTTTAAAATGTGAATCACCTGATATTTTTCCAGCAATGAATTTCATGGACTCTGAGCAGTAAATAGGGCATGAATTGTCTATCGTAAGACTGTGAATTAGAACTTTTGTGATTTTGAGTGTCTATGCATAGTGGAAGTGGAAGACACCCAAATCATTCTTTTATATCAAGGATTACAATGAGAGTAGAAGCTGGTAATGCTGATGAACTTCTTACGGTCTCCTGAGTACATACTTATTCCTGTTTCTCTTCAGATGAATGCCATTATAATAAACCTTTTTGTTTACAACCTCTCTTCTAATCCAGGAAGTATTCAAATATATTAGGCATACAGTAGAGAGGGACATATTCATCTGTCACTGAAGTGCAGTCACCTCTGAGGTGAAACTTGGCAGCAGTTCTTACATTAAAGTACTGCTGATAGTTTGATGACTTTTTTTTTTTTTTTTTTTTTTTTTTTAAAACAAGATGAAGCCTCACCATAAATCAAGAACTACCTTTTCCCTTTCTCTCTCTTCCTATGACTTCTTATACTGGAATCAAAGTAGTTCTCTGTCCTTTGTCAGTGCTTATTTTTGAAAGGAGATTTTGAGTTAATGGTGAACATGTCGTTCTGAACTTCAGCAAAGGATCTCAGTCTGCCATTAAATTTGTGCTACCAGGAGACAGAAAGGGGGAGCAAAGATGCCAGACAGTCCAGAGCTTAATATGTTCCTCATGGCTGGAGGTGACGTGACAGTCCTCTCATCATTTGACAATGAATTTAAAAGTATTTGTCTGGAGCCAAAAGCCACCACCATACGATTTCTCACTATGGTGTGAGATTTAGGCCACTGAGGCTATTATTTTATTAAGGCGTCTTGGAAAGAAACACTCCTTTGTAAACAGCCCTTGTCTTTGGAAAAGACCTTTCTCTACTCCTATATATTTTTTTTCTGCATCGATGACAGAGCAGGCATTAAATCTGGGCAGAGATAATGCCAGGTGATAAATTCTTTTACTCCTGACCTCATAAATCAATTGGCAGAACTGTACACTGCTTGGTGTAACAGTGTGCCATTTTTAATTTGTTACTACTGCAGTGCAAACTAATTTTAGCACCTTAATGCTTGCTCTGTGCTGCAGTTTGCAAAGCAACTCCAGATTAAAAGCAATACAATAAGTGGCTATATTTATTGGCCTTATACCAAAAACTGACAAGAAGAAAATCACAACTGATGCCAGTATTAGTGTTGCCACATCTAGGTACCAGTGAAAAACCCAGCTGCATTTTTAGTATGATTTGTATCAATTGATAGAATGCTATTAATATCTAGTTTGATTGTCAAAAGGCCCTTGCTGATATTTAGGGAAGAGAGGCAGAGAAATCTCATGTTTTAGTAGACCCTAGTTTGCCCAGGGCAAGGAAATTTGATTTTCAACTGGCATAGTCATAGATCTTTCCAGAGGTCTATATCATCCCATCCTGTTGACAAGTTTGAGGAAGAAATCCTCAGTGATCTGTTTGCAGAGTTCTCCCCTCATTTTTCCATTAGTATTTGGAAGGGACCAATGACAGTGTCCAAAAAAAAAGGAATTTTTTCTTCTGTATTTAAGGACCTCAAAAGATGCCTCTTTGCTGAGCCTGCCACCTTACTTCTGCCTCCTGAAAACATCTTATCATGTCTTTGCATCTTCATAGTAGCTCTATTCTCCCAAGTCCTGGACCTGTTGTGCTGGCAGTTGTATGGCCAGTAGGGTTAGATGTAAAAATGGATCGTGGGGATATTCTGAAGTTCAGTGTGGGAGGACAGCCAAAGAAGCAGCGACTAACAGGGGAGCCAAGCATCCATTGCAAGAAGGACTAGACCTTTAGTAAGACAAAAAGCCAAAAGCAAAGAAAACCAGAAAGAGAAGACATTAGTATTTCACCCCTGCCATATTTATTCCTTCTGTTCTTAAGAAAAGATCTGCGGTAATTCAAATGAACTGCTTGTAAAAATGCTATGGGAAACTGCATCTTACTGCAAGAAAACCAGAGCGGGAGGGAGGGAGAAATGAAGAAGTCTGGGCAACAGAGGAATCATAAGCTTTGAAAAGCAATGAAGAGTCAACAATATGGAACTACAAAAGAGTGCAGTTCAGCAGTCTGCAGGTCCTTAAGAAGGGGATGTTCTTGTGGAGAAGCTGGCAAGATTATATGAATAAATAGACAAGTAATTGCCTTCAGATGAGCAGGGAAGGCACACAGAGAGTGATGACCTTGAACGGAGCTGAAGAGAGTCAATTTTGAGGAGGGCAATTTGAGGCAAATCCCCAAATGACCCATCACAGAGACAAGAATATTCAACAAGCTCCTTGTGTCAAAACAAAAAAAATACTACATGCACAAACTTGTGTAAGCAGTTATATGGGTATTGTCACCTCGTGCATGTACTTACAGGTTGTGAATATCTTTCTAGGGATTAATACTAAAGTGAATTAGCCATAAAGCACATGTGTGTCCCACTTCTGGCTTTCTGGATATCTTTCTGCTTACAAAAAGATCAGGGTTGCGATATCACTTGTGTGTGCACAGCTTATTGTGACTTTGGTTGTATGAGAGTGAAAAACTAGTGCCTTCATTAAGGCTCTGAGTGTTTAGCATTTGTAGGTGCTATATGATGAGCTCTAGATGTAGAGTGGTTGGGTTATACAGAGCCTGTGGCTCCCTGTTGGGGCTGCAGGTGCAAATCAAGGGCTTTTAGCAAAGAGGCCAGAGCCTGCCCTTTAGTGACTACAGGGTGAGTCCACACAGCCCTCTAGGATTCTTGAGTTCTGCTATTGTCTGTACTTTATTGTATATCTCTATATGTAATATCTCTATATGTTTATATATAATATTATTCTTATTATATATTTATGTCTATATTGTGTATAGGTATTTTAATATATAATTGGTGTCTATATATATAATATCTATGTAGATTATCTCTATATATGGATTATATGTAAACTACCTATCCCTTTTGTAAATTACATATCTTTTTCTCTATATCATATGTGTACATATAGATACATGCATATATAGTATCTTGATATGGTCCTGGGCAACCTGCTTTAGGACACCCTGCCTGAGCAGGGAGATTGGACCAGATGACCTCCAGAGGTCTCTTTTGACTTCAGCCTGTGATTCTGTGTCTAAGGAAACCTTTTTTTTTCACTCTGTAGTACAGCAATGCCCTAAAGGAAGGAGCTGAATGTCAGCTAAAATGAAAAATTATAGTATTTTTGGATATGCTTTTTAGAAAGCGGTGATTTTCTTACTGATTTGGCCTCACACTTCAATTTTCCAGTTTTGGACATCCCACTTCCCTTTGCTATCTGGCATACCTTTTCACATCAGCAATCATCTTCTCTTCTAACTTCTTAGATGTTGGCTGAAGAAGAGAAGCAGGGAACTGAACAGGTTGCTGTAGCGTCAAAGTCAGTGGATCCCTTTTCACAACCCTTTTTGTAGGCTTCACAAGAAGTGTTTCACTGTGCTATGGCTTGCTTGTGAGAACAGACAAATTGCAGCTAAAACATTGGTCAGCAGCAATTCAGGGAAAGTAGAATCGAGATAAGGTCACCTCTGGACCAGTGATATAATTGCTCCATCATCTTCTTTCCCCATTTATCCTTCTTCCCCAGGAACAATGAAGAATGGACATCCAACAGCTTGTGTATTCTTATGTAGATTAGGCAAAAACTGTTCGTCTGTACTCTCACTGCTTTAATACAAAAAGAAATACCTGTATTTTGCTACATTTCCTTCCTTTTAGAGTAGGCTAAACTTTCGTTGTTGACTTAAATGCAAATAGTGTCTGGCTTTTAGAATAGAGGTTTGAGTTTGAAAAGCCATGGTCTGGCTCCACTAGGTGACCTCACAAGGCTCTTGAGTGATAGAGGTTAATGGAAATGGTTCTCCAAGAAAGAAATTATAAACAAATAGAAATGAAGAGTAACAGTACTGTTGTTAGGTTAACGTTTGGGTTTTTTTAAAGTATTTCATAGGGGAAATATTAGGATGGTGAACAAATGACTGAGCTAGTGGTTGGATTGATGGCCATGAAACCATTATAAACTCCAAAACTGTACTAGTGAGGCTTAGGTACATTTACTGCAGTGTGGTACAGGTGAAGTCAAAGAGCCATTCGTATAATTATGGCCCAAACTAGAGGCATGTCCCATAAACCTCCTTGTCCTTTACCTCGATGGGTGTCTAATCAGTCATATTGGTGAAAAAAATGATCTGTCCTTAGCCTCTCTGGCAAGAGAGACAGGAGCTCCCTGTAATGCAAGTGCTAATATTTTATTCCAACATGAACTTGTTTTTACAAGAAATAGGGCCTGCTGGGATGTTTTAGAGTATCAACATGTGTTCTGTTTTGTTAATTTAATTGTGCTTTCTCTATTATTTTTAGTCTTCAACTTGAACTGAAATTCCAAAAGGTGTTGACACAGGGGAGCAAGCAATGATGAAAAATTAAAGGTCATTAACATAGAGTGACTTTGTGATACCACTTGTATCCTTAGAGTTGTTGCCACAGTTCAGGAAACACTTTTGGGTTTGCACCTTGGATTTCAGATAGGTGGCAAACTGATTGGTTTCCTTGGGAATTTTGCTCTTGGGAACGTTTTCCATATGACAAAAGAGAGTTGTATGGGACAGGGGAGAAGAAATTTGGGAAGGACAAGATCTGCTCCAGATCACTTGCTCTGCAGCTGGAACAAGAAAGCAGGACTGAGGAAAACAATAAACATGCTGAAGGAAACAATGGGAAAGTAGGACCCCTGAAAGCACCAATATGCCCCATGCAGAAGGGAGGAAACTGCTCATCCACTACATTTTGTGCTTTGCCTTACAAGCGCTTTAGCTCTGGAAGAAATTTAGGGTATGCTTCCTAGAAAAGATACCAATAGTAGTGCTTGTGTCCTGAGACTGTGGATAGAGTGTATTCTACACCAAAGAGTCTAAACCCATATGGATCTTCTTTATTAGTCCCAATACAGTTGTCTGTATGGTTCCCAAATGAGAGATCACAGCCTATACCAGGACAAAATCACCGTCTGATTTTTACGTAGGAATGTCTTCAATGGCAGCGATTTACCATCAGCGACAAGTAGGAACAAATTTGCAGAAAATCTCCTGAAATAGGCTCTTGCAGATGACACAGCTTCATATACAAGAGCCATTGCAATTTGTAAGAACATCCTCAAAATGTTCTGTAAAGTACCTTAGAATATCAGCATACATTGTAAGGTCTATTGCAGACTTTCACAATGCTCTTATAAAAGCATTTATCTAATCTTCTTACTCCCTTACGCAAACGTTTTTTAACTGTTAGCAGATGAGTACCTAGGGTTTTATCTCATTATCTCTTATAGCTGGCTTAAAAAACCCCAAACACCACCCCCACCCCCCTACCTTTGTTGTTGAGTAGCCATACCTATGTACAACGTTCTTGTGGTGCATCAACATTCCTAATTATCAGCCTGTGTTTTCCACAGATAAGTCCCTGAAAGAGGTCAGTGTGGGCTCTGATTCCACTGTTCTTGTTACAATGATAAAATCTGGATTCAGTTTTTGGTCAAATAACATGAGTGTGGAGTTATGTGAGAAAAACATGGTCCTTTTCCCCTCAGATATCCCACTGGGTAGATAACCATTTTCTACAATAGAGTCAATTATTTACATTACTGCATATCTTGTTAATAAGTAGTCCATATCAGCTTGAACAACACTTTTTGTTGGAGGATATTGACTCATTGAAGCAAAAACTTTGGAGGAAAATTTTTAAAAGAACAACAAAAACTCCAACTTAGAAAGCCTTCTCTGGGCCTGAAAATCCTTTCATTACTTTGGTTTTATTTTGATGTAGTTTAAGTCAATATCCAGAGCTTTTCTGCTTTGTGGGGAAAAAACCTTTCTGTTTTCCAGCCAAAGCTACTATCACATTTACAGAGGGAGAAGTAGAGTTCCTCCTTATGTTATAGAGCAATAATTGGGAATCCATTCTATTTCTGGC
Organism: Fregata magnificens; assembly: GCA_013389945.1. Taxonomy (NCBI): domain Eukaryota; kingdom Metazoa; phylum Chordata; class Aves; order Suliformes; family Fregatidae; genus Fregata; species Fregata magnificens. The sequence continues at coordinate 15,286 of WAAD01042712.1, forward strand.
TTACTGTAAACTCCTTGATGAGAAGAGCAAGTGTAGTCCTTTGCGCCAAGTTGCCTTACTGTTGATTCTTCAGCACTGGAGCAGCTGCGTATGATTTAAGGTGAAGTTGCAAGGTAGGGGCTGTGAATCTCTGCAGGTCAGATGGTGGTTTGTAACTTCACTGTTATCATGGGGAAATTGGACTGGACCCTTGTGTTGTTTCAGGTTCTGAATGTGTAAAGTCCAGCTAATACATGCCCTTACAATATGCTAGTATGCTAAGCATATTGAGGATGCTTTGGTGGTACAGTTATCAAGGGAATAAAGCACACCTGCAACAGTTAAGAATGAAATCCTATGAAAACACCTTGTTTTCAAGACTAGGGAACTGGTAAATGGCTATAAATACAGTAAAAGAGAGGCAGCAAATGTAATATGAGAGAGACCAATATTGTATTTGGTATTTTCATATAGGGTAACACTAGAAACAATATGGCTTGTCAATGCAAGCTTGAAATCAAAGGGCAATACATAAATAAGCACTAATTGGGCTGACGGTGAGTTCATTTTAAAATAGAAAGGGGGAATTTAAAATTAGTTATAAGAGGGCTCAAAATAGCAAGTAGGATGAAATGTTTGTGTTTCATTTGAGGTCCCAGATCCTGCCAAATCACAGAAAGAATGAACCAGGAAGGAAGTTTAGGGCATGTTCCTTTAAAGTAAGAGTAGAAAAGTTTGCTAATGGCAGAAATAGAAGCTGCAGCTGTGAACACATTCTAAAGAGTGTTAGATAAGCACTTGAGGGGAAAAACACTACAGGGTACAAATGCTAGACTTAATTGGCTACATGCCTTCCTCCATCCTGAAATGTCACTATGCAACCAATGTCAGCTTCTCCACTCATCTTCTCTCAGGGGATAATAAATCCAGCTTTTGTACATGTCAAAATTTTGTTCCTTACCATTACCGTTCAGAATAAATCTACACATGCAGTTTTGGGGTTTTTTTCCCTTTTGTTGTTGTTTGGAAGGCTGAAGTTACCCTAAGCCCCTGTGCAACCCTTCTGTTCCTCCGTGCTAATGTTGCTCTGCTGTGATTTTTTTTTTTTTTTTAGACAGATCATATGTATAAAATAAGGACATGTTTTCAGGTAACATGGATGTGCCTCCTGAACTCTGTCACCTGTCTCCTCCTCCTCAAAAGAACAAGGCCAAGGCATGCAGTTATCTCAGGTCCGCAGCACACACTTCATTTGCAGCATATGACTATCACTGAGGTACCACAAGAGAAAAAAAAACAAATATGGGTGTAGCATGACTTCTCAGCTCTGTGAGATGAAGCCATCAACCTACATGTAATCAATATTTTTATTTTAAACACATTACTGGTAGCCATAAAGGATAATAATGTTGGAGTTAAGTTCATGTCTTAATGTGATTTTTTTGAGGCACTAGAAGTGAGATGCATGTGTATTCACTTTGTGAACAATGATAAATTAGAGCATTAGTTTACAAAAGGGCACAAACTCATCCACATAATGAAAAGTTTCCGGGGACAATTCTTTTAGGTATGTGCGAGAGCCCTTGGAGAGAAAGTTTATTTCTCAGGAAGAGTACGGCTGGTGAGGCAAGAAGTTTGGGTTGTTTTCCCAGTGGACTGGCACTGCTTTTATCAGCAAGGAATAGCTTTCTCAGAGTGACTATATGTGCCGCAATTACTTAGAGGAGCAGCTAAGCTCATGATACCTTATGGTGTCTGTGAAATCATGCTTCACATGGGCAAGGTTCATTTTAAAAGAATAATTCTTTCCAGTATTACTGCTTTCTTCCTTCTCTCATAGTCTTGCTGGTACTTTGACCTTCCTGCAAGGAGGAAAAAATGTAGAGGTTGAGGGGTAGGGGCGGAAGATGGAAAGAGGAAGAACAGATCCCAGTGTAACTTTCTGGTGGTCAGAAAGGGGTGGGGGGAGGGAAAATGATCATTTTAAGAGAGACATTGAGGTCTAAGTTTTCTGATGGCATATATAGCTGAAAATGAGTTCAGTCAGTCATGCCCAGACATCTACACACAGCGCGTGGTCATTAAATCTAATCCGGAACAGTGTTGCAGTTCCAACCAGTGGATCTTTTGCAGGGTTCATAATATTTACTTAATATTTTTCTAATATGAATACTTAAAATATTTGTAGTATTAGTTTATAGAGCATCAAACTCTCATTGCCATAAAAATGTTGCCAGCAACATCTCAAGTATTTTAGCAGCTGGACTTAAGACTTCATCTTTAATCTGCGATTGCTGTGGTGGAAGCTTTAGACAGACTCTTTATTCTCCTTGCACAAAGCCCAGAGTATTTGTGAAGGATCCTCTGTACCTGGGCCTTCTCAGATCCAGTTGTCAGACTGGGAATGTGGTGGGTAACAGTTGTATCAGAAGTAATAACATCTTTACAAGATCTTGTTTGCCTAATGTCCCAAATACTAATAATGTACATTTGAAAAGCCCTTATGTACCATCTATTATTATGCAACCTATACATTGAATTCCATTGTAATGATCAGATGCTGCCTCTCATCTTCAAAGAGCTGGGTAGCTACTGAGCTTTTTAAATACTGGCTATGGCTGGGCCATAGCAGACATGACTTGGTTGGCAGCGTGCTGGGCACGTGGTGGTGAGGCTTCTGGGAGTGGAGCGATGCCCTGCAGGGGTTCCCGCACCCACCTAATGCCAGGGCTGCAGAGGGGAAAGTGGGCACAGTGGTTAAAATCTGTTCTCTGAATTGGCATGGAGGATTTGGGAGCACAGAACTTCCTTTGCTCTAATCATCAGACCTTCTCCCTGGAGAGCCAAGCCACGCCTTCCCATCCCAGATGCAACAGCACAGCTTTTGCAGCAGCAGAGCTCAGGTTGGCAACCGAACCCTTTGAGCACTGGGACTGCCCCTCCTGAGCCTGCCCAGGTCTGCCTCTCCCCCAGCCTTCCTGAATCTTGCTGTGATGAACCTTGCTATGGGAGCTGGGAGGGTACCTGAGCATCCCAGATGGAGTGGAGGAGGGAGGTACATGAGATATGGCCCTTTACTGCCCCTCCCTCAGGCCTATGCTTGTGACTTGTCATTAACCTTTGGAGACTAATGTATAACTAACGAATTTTCCAAATCTGAGGGTGATTGTTGCCCTTACTCTTCTGGAATAAAGGTTCCCTTTAAGGCTCTCAGAAATGCTGGGTAATTAAAGTCAAACCGAGTACTTACTATACCATAATAATTCAGAGCTAGGCTAAGGATGCATGGCCGTGATAGTCATAGCAGTATAACTCTGCTGTGATTGCTGTGGCGATGACAAAATGAGCGTCTGGCTTCAAGGTTGTATTTTTAATCCTCTTGGACCCTTGTCTACACAGCAGTTATTTAAACATAATTCTCATTACTTATTTGTGTCCTTAATCTATTATTACATTAATTATACAATTTTTATGGTTTATTAAAAAAAAAAATGTCCTCAGTTAGGACATCTTAGTACATACTGTTTCATTTACGTGCATATTTCCGTATTCACAGCCTCTGTGGTTCTAACTGATCAAAACCAATTAAAAATTTATAAAATAAAAATACTCCCTTGGCCTTAACTTAGACTACTTTTAATTCAATTTTAATTATTAATATTATAGTTGCTCTTTTCATTTTTTGCATTTTAGAGCATGTGGAGGCCAGGCTCTTGGCCTTGGTTTTCTATCTTGGATCTGAATGTTTAGCATTTTCAGCTACACCTTTACCCTTATTTCACCATTTTTCCTTGTGCTTGACTAGGAAATATCTTGCTGGCATTTCTTACAGATGTTGCTGTGTTGTTACCATCTGTGATTAAGACATGGTGTCAAGAGCTTGAAAAATAGAATTCAGGAATGAGCCAGACAAAATCACGATGCCTGGGGGAGGTATTTTCTGTTATAAATTATCAAGGTGCTCTCCTTATTTTTGAGCTGCAATTTTACAGGGTGTGCAGGACCGAGATAAGCCAAAGTTTTGGATTTTTTTTCTTTTTAATCAGTCAGTCATTGCCTTACTTATTCACTTGGCTTATGAGCAGGGAATACCTTTTAGGATGTGGTCATCATCTGTTGCACCTTACTGCCGAGTGGTCAAGGATCACATGTTAGTAATGCTTCTCTGAAGGCAAATGCCACCCAGTGAGTACTGAGAGGTTTTTTCAGTGGCTTAGCAGTCTTTTGATTTTTGACTCCCTGACATTTCAAAATGAGCAGCCTTGCATATGGAAGGAGGGGAAAAGAATGCGAGACAAGAAGACAGATAATCGTGAAAGATACAATACATGGATTTGTATTTTCAGTAGTAGCATAGGTTCTATTTTTAACTCTACCATCCCTGTATTCATTTTGTATCCAAAAGATGCTGAGTTTCATCCAATGCTTGTCTTTGTCAGGATGCTTAACGTACGCCCTTAGCACATCCCTTTTTCTGGCCCTGGTTGGGGGAAACGTGTAGGTACACACATGTACGTACACACCATGCGTTTGCAGAGATTCTGGTTATTCCTTTTGTCAAGTTACGGGCAGATGCAACAAGTTGCCTGAGGGAGAGAAACAGAATAAAAAGGAGGGAACATAGAAAGGTACAAAAAATAATATAGAAAGGCCTTTTTTTTTTTTTTTTTTTTAAGGCTTAAAGTTGTCACTAGATCACCTAGTTTAAGTCTCCAAGTGCAGGCCAAAGAATTGCATTCATTTTCTTTTGTATTGAGGCCAACAGCTCATGCTTGAGTGAGGTAGGTATGGACCAGAAAGGCTGGCCTTCACGCATCTTACAGACTTTTCTGTCTCTTTCCTGGGGGAAATGGGGTGAGGACAGTTCCTTAAGGTCTTTCCCTGGAGTACTAAGTGCTCTCCAGAAAGCTTGGATTTGCATAAGTGGATCCTGTTAACCTAATGGGGTCTTCTGCTTTTCTGCCTTTCTTGCCAGTAATTTTTCGGTGTGGAAAATGTCTTCCTTCTTTGATCAGAAGTTGCTTATTAAAAAAAGAACTATAAAAATGGAGATTTTACTAAAAACGTTGGGGGAAAAAAATCTGATTAGTCTGACTCCCCTTCTTGATCACTGTTTGTAGCGGTGCTTTTCATGAAAAAACAGTATCCTGCAGCAAATATTCTGACAGCAGCTGAGTTTTACTGTGCCCCTTTGGCAAGATAGGGGAATTATACCTTGATGTGTCTCCTTCGTAGTATGGAATAAGCTCACGTGCACATAAATACAGAGAAGAAAGAATGCAGCAAAAAGTGCTAATGTACTATGAATGAGGAAAAATAATTAGTATTAGAGATTCTGCATGTGTTTTCTACAGTACATTCTTGCTGAAATTTCTGGTATGGAGGGTTTTCCTTAGGAACTCAATAGCCTGGGCAATATCTAGCCTTTGAAATTTTTCACTGCCTGTGTATTATAAACCATCTTTTTGCCTTGGGAAGGGGAGAAGATAGTGCAGTGAAACTCATCTTCTAGATAATTTTAAATGGCATCCTGTGTTAGTTTTAAGAACTGCAAGTAAATAGCAGTAAGTAATAAGCACAATAAAAATAAGCAGTGATGGCTTTTGGTCCTCTAATCTCTCCTTGTTTACTGATGGGCACCGTAGTGAGTCCAGAGAAGGATGGGAAACAAAATACTCAGATGTTATTGCTTCTTTTTTTTGTGCTGTATTCTATTCATATGAATAGTCTATTCCTATTTGGGTTATTGTTTAACAAGGGAAAGCAGATGAAACAGAAGGATCACCCTCCATCTACCATACATGAAATTTCTCTGTTGCAATGTCCTACAGAAAGCTGAAATGTCACTAGTACTCTAGAAAATTCACTTGCTTTTTGTCATTGGTAATCATGATCATATATATTTGCTATAACGAAGCTGTATTTCACAATTTTACTGCTTTCTTCTGCTGTGTCACTTCTACACCAACCTCTGTCTGTTCTCCACGTGGAGCAAAAAATCCTGTCTGATCCCTGCCCATCACCTTCTCTTTAGAGGTGTTAGGATACTGAGCTGAGCCCTCTTGGGGTTTTGTACTTCTCTGAGGACACTGATTACATAAAACAGCAATTTTGCTAAAGGGAAACTGATAGGAAAAGATATGATTTTTTTTTTTTTCAAAATGTTTGATGAATGAGATAATGAAAGCAAATACAACCTCTTAGTTGTTACACCACTTACTATTTTCTCCCTGGTCTGGAAAGCAGCATTTCTGTTGATTTCAGGTGGTTTGGGCGTGAGCTGATGGCTCCAGGCCCCTGAGGATTCATGGCAACTAGTCCCTGACATCAGCACTACTGACGACAATGTGTCACAAATGTCCTTATTTGTGCTTAAATTTTCAGCTCCTTTTATTAACAGTGTGACAGATGTTGATTGTCTATGTGTGGTAAATGGCGTAATGTGCAATTACTAGCTCAATCAACTGATTGTTATGAAGTTCTTAATTTTTATAGGCTTAAGATGGAGACATAGATGCAGTTTAAAAAAAAAAAAGAAGAGATGGAAAGAAATAAAAGCTTTCTACAATGTCAACAGCCACTAAAAGCATTATATATATATCACAGCCATCTTGCCCAAGGCAGAGCAGGAGGCATTGACCCATTACCAATGAGATCACGCGTACAGCATTCAAGCATTCATGATGGGAAATGTCTTTACTTCCCTCTTCCTGCTTTATTTCCTAATTTCTCCTTAAAAATGACACAAAACTAAAAAAAAAACCCTCCTGATTTTACAGCTTTTCTTTTTATTTTCATTTTTCTTTGTGACTCAGTCCTCCGTGGGAAGTAGCTCATTTTATTTACTTTATTACCAGCCCTTCCAGGGCTCAGTGGTGCAAGTATCCCAAAGGGTGAGTGAGTTGAAACTGCTCTTCTGAGGGCAAATCAGGAGAGGTTTCTTGCAGGAGGCAGAGCATCACCTAGAGGTTGCAGGCACAGTTTGTTTCCCTCCCACAAGCCAGGCTGTGCTGATGGCTGCTACTCTGTGATAAACCCGAATCCTCCCAGCCTTGTTCAGCATTATGTGTACTGCTAGGGCAATTAGCACTTACCTAATGAAAGTATTCTTAATTCTCCACTCTGCAGCTCAATCCTGCTGCCATTAAAATGTTTGCTGGGGACAGGACTGGATCCCAGCACTTGATTCTGCGAAGTGTTGAGCAACCTCATTTGCTTCATTGTAACTCAGCTCTCCTCAGAGCAGACCCCAGAAAAGGAGTCCACTGGAGAGCATTCAGAGCTTTGAAAGAATTATTTGGTCTTTGTTTGTACTAGGCCACAAACCTTAAAATAATATAGCCTCTGCCCATTTGGGCAGATAATGAAATTAGGCAGTGGGAGTCCAAGGTGGGAATGGCATTACTCACATTGAAGCTTTTACAGCAATTTGAACCCCAAATCCTTTTAACAATTGCATGTGCTCTGTGTCCTTTCTTTCTATCAGCTTAAGATTTTCAAAGGCTGTGAATCCGCATGGAAAAATGAAAAAAAAAAAAAAAAAAGAAAAAAGAAAAAAAAAGAAAATTGCTTTTCTTTAATATATTTGAATTGATAGCTTAATGTATATCCAATTGTTGCATATGAGCCTTGAAGAAAATGTAACAATTAAGAATCAGAGTTTTGCTGTGTGGTCCCAAACACTGCACTATTTAGCCTTTCATTTAGGCAACAAGGAGTTCAAACTAACTTATACTGTTTATAGCAGTTAATTTCTTTCTAAATTCTTCCATCCTTTTTCATACTGTGCATAAAGTCTTGCTCCTCGAACAACAGCCTTCATTTGAATAAGACAGTTCATCACTGGCTGTGTGGGTAATGGCTATCAGTATCTGGTCCTGATTTTCTATCAGCCAAATCACTAAATAAGTAAAATGTTTACCCTGAAAAAGCATACATGTGTATGTACAGTATAATCATGTTATCCAAGTTGTTTAAAATATAGCTCTCGCATGTCCTGGCCTTTTAGGATTTCAGCTTCAGCCCAGCCTGCAGAGAGATGGCGGTCAGTACCTGTGTGGGCCATCCACCAGGACTGCCCAGGCAGCTATGTGCAGAACCAGGGCTGCTGCGTCCTGTCTGGTGTTTTACCTGGGGGACTGATCACCAGGAGGCAGCAAGCTCAGAAAGGCTGGTGGATGTGGCTGCTGCCCTTCTCTCCCTCACCAGCCATCCTCCACCCTCTGTTTCTCCCCTTCCTCAGACCCCACGTACAGCAGTATCTGGACAAGGTCACTCCCTGCTCGGACGTCCCTGCAGTTCACAGCACGTGAGAACAGGCTGCTACTGATTTTGGTTTCTGTCGCGAAGGGGCTGGGCTATAACCCCTGCCTGCTGCTTGGGGGTGGAGGTAGACCCTGCCCACCACTCTGCTTGTTCACCTTCTGCACGGGCCTCCACACCCCCGGATTTGAGTTTTGATTTCAGGCCCATTCGATAAAGCAATGGTTTTCCTTGAGAAGGATATATCTGCTAATAACCTGAAAAAAACAGTCAAAATCAGAAGCAGTCTGCAAAGGGATATAAGTAAATCCACCAAACATCACAAATTGGTTAGCCTTTACAGTAGCTATTTCTTGTTGGTTTTATAAGAACCTCTTGAAAATTCAGTCTCATCCGCTTTTTGGTTATATGGGTACTTTTTGTATATAAAATTGGGCATCTCTTTGGAGTTTCGGGGTATACATTTTTAATTTTCCAATTGATCTGGACTACAATTTTTTTTTTTTAAATAAAATTCCTACCATCAGTGTTTTGTGTGATCACATTAGCGATGCTGGCTGCATCCACTGGCAGTTTTACAAAATTCTCACTGCTTGTGCAGTTAAAATATTTTCCAGTAGAAACCAGCCTCTGTGTGTTTGGAGCACTGCATGTTCAGTGGGACTTATAAAGCAGGTTGTATTCCTGATTGATCGGTGAGACACCCAAGGTGGTTATTTGTCAGTGCTGAGTCAGGGACAGTTGGGCAATGGCATGTCCACCACCCTCTGACCACCGATAGCCAATGAAGGTAGCACTGCTGCTCCGTCTTTCCCCATGCAGCAGATTTCACTTGCTGTCTCTTGAGCTAGTTGCTTTGCTGGCACTTTGGTTTTGGCTGGGATAGAGTTAATTAATTTTCTTCACAGTAGCTAGTATGGGGCTATGCTTTGGATTTGTGCTGGAAACGGTGTTGGTAATTCAGGAATGTTTTATCAGTTATTGCTGAGCAGTGCTTACACAGAGTCAAGGCTTTTTCTGCTTCTCACCCCACCCCACCAGCGAGCAGGCTGGGGGTGCACAAGAAGCTGGGAGGGGACACAGCCGGGACAGCTGACCCCAACTGACCAAAGGGATATCCCACACCATATGATGTCACGCTCAGCATATAAAGCTGGGGGAAGAAACAGGAAGGGGGGGATGTTCAGAGTGATGGCGTTTGTCTTCCCAAGTAACAATTACGCATGATGGAGCCCTGCTTTCCTGGAGGTAGCTGAACACCTGCCTGCCAATGGGAAGTAGGGAATGAATTCCTTGTCTTGCTTTGCTTGCGTGTGTGGCTTTTGCTTTACTTATTAAACTGTCTTTATCTCAATCCACGAGTTTTCTCACTTTTAGTCTCCCCCATGCTGCTAGGGAGGGAGTGAGAGAGCAGCTGTGAGGTGCTGCTTTGCTGGCTGGGGTTAAACCACAACACACTGACAGAGCAGCGCTCCTGAGCTGCTGTCTAACTGCAAGCACCTGATGAGTCTGAATCATTGTGTGAGAGTACAGGATGTTTCTGGTGCCTGGGTCTGAGCAGTGGGATGTTTCATATGTTCCTTGAGCTGACTGATGGTGTCTGCAGTACGTCTCCTCCTCCTTGTACCTGCATCCCGTCGCATGGGCAGGGAGGTGGGACTGCCAGGGTTTGCCTCATGGTGTTGACTGAGCTGTAAAACAGATTGTGCTGTAAGAAAATAAGAAATAGGCCTAATGAAATGAATTGAAGTTTCACCAGAGCACTCGTTAAGTGGATCATGAATCAAACACAACAGGGGCTACTGGCCATCCTTTTGCTGTGGTTAAAGGCTGCCTTTTAATTCCTCAGGTAAGCTGCATATCAGAGGCTGGACAGGTGGGGAGGGTGAGGGGACAGAAATGACCTTATCTGAATTCTTTATTTAACACCCGAAGCTTGAAATTTCACTTATCAAAGAGAGATGACTGTGGCAAGCTCTTTGTTAGGGTCTGCAATTATAGCAAACAAGTGCTCAAAGACACGCACACTGAGAAGATCTTCATTTCAGATTGGACTAGACTGAAAATAAAGCAGTCAAGCAGAGCTTTGGAACTACTTGCTGTTGCAGGAATAAAAATGGTCACTGGCGATGTAGTGTTGTAACTTCATGAGAGCAGACCCGACATCCTCTCATTGCCAGTCTGTTATCAATTTGATTAACACTTTCATTACAGGTCTAACTTTATGTCTCCAACAGACAAGCCAAACCATTTAGTAACTTGAGACCAGAATGGAGACCTGTAATGAGCTCAAATATATGATAAAAAATGTAGACAATTGATGTGATTTTATTTTTTTTAATGTCTCAAAGCAAAGTGTTTCTATTCTGTTTTTCTGTAACCTCCTGGTTACAGAAAACTCAGAAAAGAGTTATTGGTTGTTGGAGGGGTACATAAGAACAGTGACAAATTATAGCCACATATGCTAAATGAATAACCAGCTTGTGGCAATATGAACCCCGTTCTTTTGATTTTGCTTCAAAAGTTTTGGTCTGCATAAATAAATTCCAAAGGGAAGCTACAAATGCTCACAAGACAGGGATAATCAACCCTGCAATCCTGTGATCCCTAGTTAAGCATGTTACCCGTGAGACTATTGACTTCCTGCAGAGTCACAGAAGACCACCATAATTTAAGGCTGAAAGATAAAGTTGAGCTTTATTTCCTGCTTGCTTTCCACTTTCTCAGGAGATATTCTTTTAAGCATGAAGGTTCTCAGTCTCTCTGCTTAAACCCACAGAAGTCTCTTAATTTTTAAAAATATATGTGCTTCACCAAAGAAAAGTGTTCAGAATTATATATTGTTTGGGGGAGGAAGTATTAAGTACTTAATTTTATAATTTAAAAGTGAGCTCAGCCTTTCTTAGAGAAAGCTGTGTTTGAAGTAGGTGTGTGGATTTAAAGCAAAAGAAAAGTTCATTCTTCTATTTTTCTTTCCTTGAAGTTGAGGGGAAAAGCTACTTCTTGAAATTTGGTCACATAATATCAACTAGTAAAAAGTATTATCTGGATGAAACTAAATATATAAATTAAGCTTGTGTCTCAGACTTTTTTCTGTATTATCTGATACCAAAACCTTTTTCTCTGTATAAGTTTAGAAAGGGATTCTGAATTGCTGAGTTTATCTATCTCACTTGTCGTCTTTTGTTCACATGAAGAAAAGAGTTTAAAAAAAAATCCTGGCCAAATAGCAAAGTTAATACTTTCAAAGATCTCTCACAAGTTTGACAAATGTAATAACTGCTCTGCTACAGAATACAGTGGATGTGAGAAGTTTCAGAAGCCAGCGCTTAATGAGGTAACCAGCGGAAAATGAGAGATAAAAGCCAGTGTTGCTGAATGGAGATCATGCATTTCTGTGGCTAGGGAAGAAGTCTATAGGATGGCTATTTAAAATTAATTCTGCACTGTTGCTTGCAGATGAAGCCAACGTGGCGATGTTTCTACCTTATTTTAAACCCGGGACTCTGTGTTGTATGGGTTAAACACTGTACCAGACACATGTATTTGACCATTACTGAGCTACCATATGTGATTTTGTTTTTTGGTTAGATCTGATCTTGCTGGTCCGTCCTTTCTTTCACCTCTGTAAGAAACTATTGATGTCTTGCTTCTCAGTTCCTACCTCCCTAAATCTTTGGTTTTTCTTCTATGTTCCCACAGTTATTTAAGTGAGAAATAATGAGAGGAAAACAGCTATAGAAATGTGTCTGAAGTGTCTTTTTCCAATGCAGTGTAGGTATCTGATGTGAGTGTCCTTCCCCTCTTCCTAGCCCAGGCAGTGCTATGGTAGGACTCATTTATCTTCATGTACTGTCATTGTTGCCATTTTTCTTTTGACTTATTTTTTCATTCCTAAATGGCAAGTGGCTGTAGTTCATTGTATGCAGTTCCTGGAGTTTGGAAGTAGAGAGGTTTTCTAGAAGCAAGGTCACCTGTTGATCTTTGCATTGATCTCTGCATTATCCTTTGTTTTTCCCATTTGCAAGTTGTTGTTTCCATGATGTGCCTTCATGTTTACCTGAATATGGCTGGGGGAGAAAGAAGGAAAGAAAATACTTTTCTGACTCATCTGAGCTATTTCTGACTTCTGTTTTTAACAACTTTCTAGAGCTGATTTTTGGGGCAGTTGACATTACTGCTTTGATGTGTACTGCTTGGCTTTTTTTTGTCTGTGAGAAACAGTTGTATTTTCTTGAATTGTTTTTCAATTATTTACTATGCCTCTCCCTCAGGGTCAACAAGATATCATATCACTTAAAAACAAACAAACAAACAAAAAAAAACAACCAAAAAAACCCAACCAAACAAAAATTCAATGACGTTGCAAGTGTTGGAATTGTTGTTATAGAATGGTAACTCTCACTGGAATAAAGAACAAGATCTGGAGGGTCCTTTTCTTTCCTACTGTTGCTAAATCCATGCAGCTTTGAAGACACTAGTGGTGAAGACACTGTACTTTTTAGATGTGAGAGCTGAAGCGAAGACCTCCTCTCCATTCCTTAAGGAGTAATCTAATTACAGAAAATGGGACAATGAATAAAAGCAGTGGGAGAAGGATTTGGCCTGCTATAAAGCACTGAGGCAGACTGTCCAGTGATCTGTGCGGTGTTCCTTGGAGAGCATTTAACACATAGTTTAATCTTGTTATAGGATAGTTTACATGTATCATTATGTGCAAAAATGGAAAAAAAAAAAAAGCTTAGTAGATCTCAAAAAACAGGGGGAGCTTTGACTGCAGTAACAAAAACACTAGAATAATGTGTTTTCTGATTTTGATTTTTGTTGTGTAATTTGGTGTATTACAGCTACAGATAACTTAAATCAGTGTAACTTACTGAAGTCATTAGGTCTATGCTGATTTGCTTGGTGAGATTCACTGCCAACTGCCTGCCACGCAACAACTTCAGCACCATTATGCAAGCACAGACGGTGCTGTGTGGGACTGGAGGAGAAATTGCTTACCTTTTTCTAATCCCTGTATCAATTCACAGATTTGTCTGAGAGGTAGGAGAGGGAACAGCCATCTTAAAGTCTTGTTCTAGGGAACACAGCCGCAGTCCTAAGGCCTCTTTGGTCCAGCAGCGATCATGAGGTCCCCATCGGGTGCTGCAAGGCTCAATGACCTTGCCAATTTGGCATGGCTGTCCACATCTGTGAGCCTGGTGGGCTGGCTGCTCGTTGCATCCAGCTTTCAGAAAGGAAACAGAGCTTGAAACTGCTGGCTTGTGATGAATTAGTGTGGACTAATGTTGCACCCTGGATTACAGTCACTGTTGTGGGTGATAGGATGATGACAGCTAGATGTCGATGCTTTTCTCACTTTCTCTCCTAATGTTAGTATAAATAGTACAATGGCAAAAAAAAGTATTGGGTCCTCCCACACCTATGCTCCCTGCAGCATTACAGGGCAGACAAAGGATGCCCTGGGCATTTCCAGTGGAGAGTGAGCGAACTCCTCACAGAAATGATTTTGAGATGTTATGAGAGCCTGTTGTGTCCTTTAAGAAGTACTACAAATATTTTATAAAGTATAGCATAGCAGTTGTTTTGGCAGCCGTCTGGGTGGGTTGGAAGACGCTTGCTAGTATTCACTGAAATGGCAGCTAGGAAAAGAGACTTTGTTCAGAGGTTTCAGACTTGGAGCATCCTCTGACTCTGTCTTGGAATGTAACCAGCCCAAGATTCAGTGACTAAGATAGAAAAGACTATTAAAATAAACAGGAAGCACCTTTGTGCTATTATCATAAATCAGTAAACAGGCTGAGTTTTCAGTCTTAGCATCTGTTTCATTCAGTATATGCCTATTACTGCATACACAGGAAGAATGCACATACTTCCTTAAGGTACCAATTGTCCTGTGTTGGAAAGCCAAACCAAAAATTAATCTGTAGTATGGTCCTAGCAACTAAAAGGTACATTTTTATGCTGGAAAACCAGATTTCTAGTGTGCAAGATGAAGGAGAACTGGATGTTGACAAGTGGATATATTCTATGGCTGCATGAAGGTGTAAGGTAGGGAAGTGAACCTGAAATTACCTTGCTCTTCTGTGAAAAGAATGAAGTTTTGATTAGAAATCCTTTTAGAGACACGACCTTATGCCTGTCTACTTTTTCCTTAACATGCACCTCCTCTAACATAGAACTTCTTTATCCTCTTTTGCCATTAACTTGTGAACAGTGTAATTATGCAGTTATGTACATTCAAGCCTCTAGCTTCATTAGAATACCTAACTTTAAAAGCATGAAGAAATCCACACTGTACGGTTACCAATAGAAAGCCAAAATGATGATAAGCCTGCTGAAGAAGTATACTCAAGCTTACGGAACAAAAATGATGTGCCAGTTAAAAACAGGCATTTTTCTCCTAAAGTTCTGATCTCCTAGCTAATTCAAAGTATCAATCTAATCTGGAGAGATGTATCATGTTATTTATATCCTTTTGATAAACCACCAAAATAACCTTTGAAAATCAGATGGCTTGTGCCTTTAACAGCCCTCTGAGACTTTTCCTAAAAATAGTTTAGAAAGCAACAGAGTCAAATTGTTGGGGAATTGCACTCAAATGCATTAGAGAGTCTATTCCTGTGGCACTTAAGCCAGCCAAAGTAATAAATATAAAATGGTAATTTTCCTCCATGAGCTGTGCTTGCTGCTCCCACATGATTTCATTCCCACCCTGGAGTAATATAACACTGCCTGCTCAAACAATCTCCTGGACTCATGGAATAGGGCAGCATGTGGTTGCTACTTTGTTAAGTGCGCTCAGAAAAGTTGACAATTACTATTAATCCCCTTTTGCCTGAGAGCATCCCATCATGATTTCCATACCACAAGTGTCACTAAATTTTTTTAAATTGTAAGGAAATTTAAGCCAAGCAATGGATTAGAAGAATATATTGGTGTATTAAAAAAGAAGTGAAAACATTGGCAAAAGAGGATGTAGCTGTGTTTTGGTCCTTAGCTGTATATTTTTGGACTGGTTTCTAAACAAATGGGAGTAATAAGCAGAGCAAATATTGTAGGTAGACATTCAGCAAGACATTTTAGTTCATTTCACTTCTTTTTTTAGTCTGATGAATGAATCAACAATTTCTTCCCAATAACTGTCAACCATGGGGATTTCTGTTAATTTGGGTACCTGCTCTGTACTATCCAAATTCTGTGGGCTTCACTCTACTTGCAGGAGGTTAGTCTGCCCCATTCAGGTTTTCTTTGCTGAAGGATATTTTGGCTTTGACCTGAAGGTGGCCAGAGACACACTGGAGCCATAGTCATCCTGTGTTGACAGAATCATCTATGTGGGCAGCCTATACACTGTCAGACCCAGTATTTTGGTTTTAGTGCCAGCTTTTATGTTAAGACATAATTCCCAAACTCTTGAGAAGTGCTTGCAGCAGTCATCTCACTGGTTAATTATCAGCCTATTTCAGGGTATCTGGTGATATTTGCCAGTGCAAATGTTGGCAGTGTGCCTATGTTAGCAAGTTAATTTTTCTTTCAGGGGTAATCATCATCCAATCCTTTGAAGTCAGAGATGACTGCAAGTAATTATCATCTTTTTGTTAAGGTGCTTAACAGAGATCTTGGCAGCTCAGCTATCATGATATACTCTTTTCTGTTCTTTTTTCCTCATTCAACCAGACCACATCTTTTCTGTAGCTCCTTCTGCTGAAATATATCATAGGAGCCCCATAGCCAGCACCTCGGGGGAAATGCAATCCAGTTAGGAAGACAGTATAAGCATAGGAAGTAGAGTGCATATATTATTCCACGGGGGTAGTTTAAGCACACATAGTGCTGGGTTGAAAATGAAACCTTGTGACCCTAGAAGAAAACAAAAGGGAAATACAGGACAGTGCTTGGGGACAGTAACTCTGGGTTTTGATCACCTGTAATATTGAATCAAACATCTTAGCCTGGTGTCTTTTCAATAAGTGGATTTTGTTTGTTTGCATGTTCCATATATGCTTTTTCTGAAAATTTACTTGGCAGGGATTGTGGCTTTTTCTGTTTCTCAAATCTAGTAAAAAATCCAAAACACTGTGAGGCTGTCAAGTGTAACCAGGTATTCTTCCTTGCTTATTGTGTCTATTGTGATTAAGGGCATGTCTGCCTTGCATAGTGGAGCATCCTCCAAAAACCTGTCAATCAGCTAGCTGAACCCATGAAGCAGTATACCTTTTTTGGATTGTGCTGTGGAAAAATGAATTGAATAGCTGAAGAATAAGATACCTGATCTACCCCATCTCCCCAGGGAGATCTATTCCTTGTCTCCCTGCTTGGAACTGAGCACAGTTTCAAGATTCACACAACTGTGTTTAATTTGATCACCCAAATTAGAGTCCTGGTTCATGTTTGGTGGTAGATTTAACCATAACTCACAGTGCGATTACTGCGGACAGCTGCCTACACCATGTCTTCAAGAAGCTACCAGGAGCAGGAAAGGCTAAACAGTGGGCGTGTTAGCTCATGTGCCTGTCCGTTTCTTAGCTCAGCACATTAGCACAGGTTGTGATTGGTGATGGTTCATATTAATTCAACAGGCTGAAAATTTCAGCAGGTCATGAGTTGGATATGTGTCTTATTTAGCCATCTCTGTTTAAAGATGTTAACCTAGGATTTCAGTAGGCAAAGACTTACAGAGTATAAGCAATTCATCCAACCCATCTATTGAATATTACTTATTACCCTTTCTTTTGCTGCCTGGCCCAAAGACATTTCACCTCCTTCCAAAGACAGCTGAAATGATTATATAAATTCAAATGTTAGGTAGTGTGGTGTGGGGGTTTTTTTTGTTTGGTTTTTTTTGGGGTTTTTTGGGGTTTTTTTGTTTGACTGTTTTTTCAGCCACTTTGATTCTGTTGCAGATTACAAGGACTGAATCTTGTTGATCTTATTACATCATTAGGTGCATCAGCAGGGTAAGTTAGCATGCTGCTGAGTGTTCTGAGGAACCTTTCTGGTTCCTAAGCTAGTTTATTGAACAGTGGCTTAGGTATCTCTGCATCCTGCAATGTACTTCTATCCTCAGTCCATATGCAGTGCATGGGTTATTTCAGCTAGAGTAGCTGGGAGACGTGAATTTAAAAAGTAACCCATTGCATTGTGATTTCATGGAATATCTCATAACTGAACCACTTGTTACTGTCTGTGCTGCTATCTGGAAAGAAGGGTTTCCAAAGTGCTTGTGGAGGAAGCCCACTGCTGCTTAGAAGAGCAGCAAACTGACACTTTGTCACTGGGGACTTGGCATCCCTTGGGGAGTTACTGTCAGGTCCTCAGGCATCACCTCCATTGCTAAAATATATTTGCTTCTTCACTCTGCAGAAAACTTTCTCTCAGCCTGCCCAGAGCAGGGGCTGCACCAAACAGCTGCAGTGTTATTTTCTTATTTTCACAAAGGTGTCATCTAAAAGGGTCTCTGTATCACCTTGGGGGAACACCTTGAGCCACCTGGCTTACAGGACCCTTGTTAAAGACCTCCTCTTCTTCCTTACGATGATGTTCCAGATTGTTTTCTGTTTCTGTCACATCTTATTTTCCTACCCTAATCAGTATAGTCAAAGTGCCTGCAGATTTTATATGTCACAATTGGTTTATCTTTTTTTTTTTTCCAAAAAATGTTTTTGCCCTCGGCATCAAGAGCTGTTTTTTCCCTTTTGCCTATCAAATATGTGTGCCTGAGGGTTGCTGACATGATAATAGGCCATTCTGAGGAGCTCTGTAAGCTTTTCACCTGCCTTGTCACTTGGAGCTGCTTTTTTCTTTGCTGGCTGGGCAAATAGGGAATAGCCTAAAAAGTCTCTCCTCAGTTTGTTTTGGTTGTGATTTTCCATGGTGCCCTGAACTACTGTTTGCTGTGAATTTCTACGTCTGTATGATTTTGATGAATGCTACATGGCTAACAATAACCCATTATTGCATTTTTTTAATGTATATAGAAAAACAAACCACTAAGTTTTGTTACCGTTTTTCTTCATGAAACCACACGAAAGTTGATTAGAAATGAGAAACAAATGCTTGTTAAACCCTAAAGCATCATTGTAATCCAAGAATTGCAGTGGCATTAATTCACTAATGGTTCATTTTTAATTGCGTGCGTTGACCTCAAACCCCTGTGGAATTTGCTGTGAGTGACTAAGTTTTTTGTATGGCATGCAAGTTGCTGACTTTCTCAGTTTCCTGCAGTTGTCTACTGGCAAAGCTACTATGCCTCTAAGGTACTCCCCAGAACAAAGATTAAACTGTAACATAACCTCCCCCAAGTAAGCAGGTGCCTGTGATTGGCTGCTCAAAAAGCAGATGTGGGTCTGTTTTCATCAGTTCCTACTCAGACACGAATGAAACTGTGTCTCTGGTCGTTCCCCAGGTGTGTGTGCCTGCTTGCATAATTCTGAGAACAGCAGCTTTGACAGGAATGCCTCCGTGCCACCTGCTAAACCCCAGGGAGAGTCAGTGCAGCCTTCCTACAATGCAGGTGAGAACTTTGCATCTACCTGATCACCTGTGCACACAGTAAGCATAAGGGCATGTGCCAATTCAGTTGTGTATTAACAAAAACAACTCATTTATCTTGCATTACAAAACGGGTTTATCTTTAGACGGTGCTTGGAAAGCCCCTAGGCAACTTTTCAGAAAAGAAAAGGGACATCAAAGAAAGGCTTTCAAAGGTATCTGTACTTGGGATCCATGAAGTCCTCAATTTTCAAGGAGGAGTCAGACTGGCAATCACTTTGTGTCTTCTGAAGAATTTTGGAAAGTTGAATGGAAAATTTTCCTTTTTCTTTTTTTAAGTTCTGAGGACAATTACAAATTATTTGATTTGGAGGTGTATGTATTTCTAAGTGATCCTTTCTAAAGCTGACACAATTGACCTGACAACTGAAAGAAAGCTCTTTCAAAATATGACGCAGTTTCTCAGCCAAGCAAATAATAATGCTCCAGCAGCTAACATACTCTAATGTTTCTGTTGACCACTGCAGGACTTGGCTGTGCTCAGTGCTTCTGCTGGCCTGGTTTTCTCTGTCATTGGAGTGCTAAGGGGGATGCGGGTTATGTCAGAATTTTTCTGTGGAGGGGAAACATCTCCAGTCCTATGGGCTTTAGAGTCCCAGTAAAGCTTATGTTGTGTTTAAGGCTCCATGTCATTTAACTCATTAAGTTAAAGACACAGCTTCTTCAGTAATCTGTCAGTTTTGAGACACCTGTGTGCTTCCAGTGGCATGTGATAGTATTTCAGTAAAAATGCTGTATTGCTAGAAGGGCATTGCCTGTGGGAAACAGCTGAAGTGCAAAGAAGTTGCCGTGTCTGGTCTGACACTTGTAGCTTGGTTCATTGACTTTTTTAAGAGGCTTGGAAGTTCAAGTGATCAAGAGCAAAACATAGGTAACATCAAGTAATTGGAAAACAAAGAAACAAACAAAACCCCCCAAACCTCTCTATGCATCAACATTTTTATTGGCCTGCTTTACTACCTTTGATTTTAAATTCTGCTGTTTGCTCCCGCACACAGCTGATACCATCTGTAGAGATGGAAGAGATGTCAGCAGTCTTGCCCTCAGGATGTCCACTATGCATCCTAACAAGTCCATAAAGAGTGTGATAAAAACTTTGAGGTGTTCACTGAGTTTTACCTGAGAAGAAAAATAGAAAGGGCTTCTGTAAAACCCTTGTTTTCACCATTGTCAGCAGATCTTTCATCAAAGAACTGATTTACAGTGGTACCGTAAAGCATTGTGCATTCCAGGTTAAAAGTACGTTGCTCGTGCACAATACACAGTTTTCAAATATTCCCAAACTCATTAATATTAATGGATAATAACACACACTATGGCACTTCTACTCAGAGAGGGCAAAGTCAAAGTTAACTTACTGTACCATTCGGTGGCTGTGTTTTCCAGCTCAGCCATATATGATCTTGGTGCCAAGTCCTCTCTCCAGTTAAGGTAATTGGTTTGCTTCACAGCAATTCACTGCAATTGCTTTGCTTCATTATAACCTTTGTGCTCTGCAAATTGTCAGTGTCCATAGGGAAACAAAGCCACAGGAACACCTGCAAACCTAGTCTCTGCTACTGAGTTTGTCTTCTGTCATCTTTCTACTTTCTTCTATCTAGAGTTTAATTCCAACCTTGGTTAAGGGTTACAGGTTTTATCTTGGATCCTTGCACCTGGATGTAAATGGGTTGTGAATCTGCGTGTCTGGCAATTTGCATCATGCCAGGTTGCACTTCAAACTAGACTTTCAAAGATGTGTGAAGAAGCCACTTAATAAAGACGTTTCCTTGATTATGGGTTTGTACACAGAACCTGCCAACATACTTCTATAAAGTTACTTACTATTAAGAAAAGCCTGAAATGGATCTTCTGTAAATTCCAATATATTCATTCAGCTTAAAACTTCTATGGTTTTTCC
The DNA here is from genome assembly GCA_013389945.1 of Fregata magnificens. Classification (NCBI taxonomy): domain Eukaryota; kingdom Metazoa; phylum Chordata; class Aves; order Suliformes; family Fregatidae; genus Fregata; species Fregata magnificens. Next base: position 35,984 of record WAAD01042712.1, read on the forward strand.
CTAATCTCTCCAACCTGTACCCCCTGGCTTTGTTTTTCATCACAATTTTCCGGGTTGTTTGTGGTCAAATAGGAAAAATACTGCAGAATCTAGTTCCTCATGATCACCTTTGTTCAGACACTGTCCCCTTCCCCTTAGTTTTATTGTATGGTCCCTGGGTTTCTATATGTGCTGTGAGAGTGCTAATACAGATATCAGTTCCTGGGAGAATAACCTTCTGAAATGTGAATCAAGTGCATAGACACAAGACTTCCCTGCTCAAAAATGGGAGGGTGTGAATAGCTACATTCTTCCTTCCTCCCCTCATTATAGAGCTTTCTACCATAATACTCTCCCCAAGAAAAGTGGCTGTGTGTAGGCTCCCATCAGCATTATACCATGGGAAAAATGCATTTAACAGCAAGCACTAAAATAAGCAGTGTTTGAGGAAAGAACTGTGGCTCTACACAGTTCTTGCACTGTCTCAATCACTTTTACCTGTTGAAAGTACCATTTGTCAGTAGCTTACTTGTTTCATTTTTAACAGGACTTTCACAATTATAATGAAAGGAAAAATTGCAGAAAAGAGGCAAATATTAAGATGACTTTTTCTATGTTGTTTGGAACTGCACTGTTGACCTGCCGTTATACAGCGGGACAGAAGAAGCCTCTTTGTACAGGTTATTGCAAGGTTGTTGTTTGCTAATTTTTCTTTTTTCCCCTCCTTGGAGGCTCTGAGATTTGTCTCAGAGTGAATTGTGAGCTGATACCTAGTGCTAAGCACTGAGGCACATGCTCTGTAAAACCTCTGCGAAGAAGCTCATACCATTCACACTGTTCTAAGCACAGGCTGCTTTTTTTACAGAGGGCAACTCTTTAAGGTGGGCCATAAAATCGTCATGAGTTATAAATTTCTGGAATTAGTACTGTAGAACATTTAATTTCCAGAGAGCCAGCAATATCTGTAATGGGCATAGTCATATTCTATAAGCTACTGCATACAAAATTATTTGTGGGATGAGCAGTCACTTATAGCATGCTTCAGGTAACAATTTACTTTGTAAAGACCACCCAATTTCACCTGAGTTCTTATACAAACAGAATCAATACCCTTCTTGGAATTTAAATTAGAATGTAACCAGATGTGGGCCTGCAGAAACCTAAATTCGTCAGCTCCAGCCAAACTAGATACATGTAGACTGCATCTTTTAGAGTCAAATATGACTGTCTCAGTCTCTGTCAATTCCAACAATGTTGTTTCAGTAACTCAGTTGTCATTTCTTCTGTCATGATGCTGCATGGTGTGAGCAGACAGAGGGGGAAAGAAATTGCTATATTTCATTGAAACTTACTGTTCACCCCTTCTTTAGTCTAAAAGAGGTATTTTAGAGTGCAAAAAACATGATGCCTCACCCATAATGCTTCACAGCACCTTTTTATTCAGACAGAGTTGTGGAACAGCTGTAATGATGAGTGGGCTTTAATCATGAATCCACAAAAATCCTGGGCAAATAAATTGACAGCGATGATTGTGTACAAAAATGTAATATAAATTATGAAATGCCTTGGCTCTAGAAAAGCTCTTTCAGTCAGGTTACTGCTGCATCCTGTTTTCAATGGTTTTTTCCCCCAATTCCAGCACTGTTGTCAATATGTCTGAATTCAAACACCTGCATCTTGGCAGGATCATGGCTCTGTCTTTTTTTTGCTGGATTGTTCTCATGTTTCTCTTTAAGTGTATTATCATCACATTGTGAATGAGCTGACATCATAAACCAACCCTGATGTTCCTTTTGCTGATAACCCTGGTAGAAAGGCTGGCAGTTCAAGCTACCCTGGTACTTGAGAAAACAGATTTTTTTAAAAAGCGCATTTTCCCCTGAGAGACCATTATGGACCAATCCCTAATGTTTAACAGAGCAAAAACCCAGAAGAGAGCAACACAGAAAACAGACTGCAAATGCAGTGGTGGCATTTAGTGAATTCTTCAAAAAGCCACAGAGGAAGCAGTGGTGGAGGGGAAGGCAGCCGGGTGATGACTCCATAGACCATCCCGTGCTCCTGGGTATTTGTGTTGCATACCTCTGCCCTGACGCACCACGTGCTGGCTGTTGCCAGAGGCTGGGACTTGATGGGCCAGTGGCTTGATTGAGTGTGGCAAATCCTATGTCACTGTGCTGTAGCAGACATAAAAGTACAGAACATCCCTGCCAAGGACTGGTTTCCACTGGGCTGAGTACCAGCTTCCTGACATGTACCTGCCATCTCCCGCAAAGTGCCACAAGATGCCATTATCAGACAACTTCTTCTCTACCCTTCTCCCTCATTGTAAACACCTGAAAAAGAAACAATCTTAAACTACTATCGAGGCAAGATTTTGAGATGGGAAAAGAGAGATTACTTTTGTGTTTCAGACAGATTCTGTAAAGAAAAATCCTTCTGAAAATCCCTCAATTTCTCTCAATTTTCAGAAACTAGGAACATCATGAGAGACTGGGACTGATTCTTGACAAAAAAATCCCTGTTGTTATAGTTCCTACAGTTGAAAAGGTTTCTGTGAGGAAAATGTATGATCTAAGTACGAATTGGATGCTAAAATGAGAAAAATAAACTTATCCCATCTCTTCATTAGGATACTTTTAGTTATAATGTCTTTTCATATATGAGAGAACTCGCTGCAGATGTTGCTGCCATTATGTAAAAAAAAAAAAGTAAAACCCCAACCAAAAAACTTTGAATCCAGAAAGCAGGGAATCATTCCCAACAGATCAGATATTTCTACCAAGGAATTTTTTTTTTTTTTTAAAGCAATAAACAGCAGACAACAGAATACATGTTCATTGGCCAGTACATGTTGATGTCAAGTCAGAACTGTCATGGTCCATGGGGAATTTGCAAAGTCTCTTAACACAAGTCAACCAACCTTTGTGAGACTAAAGCATCTTTGCTGCTTGTAGAAAAACCTGTATTATTTTAAAAATACATGTTTGGTAGTCTTTAATATTAAAATGATGATTCTAAGAAAAGTCAAAAAGCATTGTTGCCAGCAAGGAAGGAATTCATGCCCTGAACACTGTAATGTGAAAATACTAGTATCACGTTGTGATATGGAAAGCTTTATTTTAATTCTCTATTTAAGAGGTCTAAGTTGAGCCAGAATGGAATGAGCAGCACTAGGTAACTTCCACTTTCTGTTAATGTTAATTTGCAATAAATACCTACATATTTTAACTTAAGTTTCCTTCTGTACAAAGGGAAAACAAAGTAGAACTTCACTTTTGTTCCATATTGTGTTGCCTTGTTCTTTTGCTAAATGGACCCTCTCTCTTTATGTTCTTTTTTCTTCACAGTTTCAGGTATAAATAACAGATAGATGAGTTTGTAATTACAACAAGGAGTTCCATTGGAATGACTGTTTCTTTTAAGTAGGTTGCATTTCATGTCTCATTTGCCCCAGCAACATAACCAATACAATGCAATAATCACAATCCTCGGTCTGTGTAGTAAACTGGTATGAAGAAGCTCCCTTACATTTACTGTACCATCACATGCAACTGAAGTCTGATCCAGCTTTCTGTACTTATATAAAGAGTGCTATTGACTTCAGTTGTATGTCAGATATTATCGTGTTGCCTGGCTGGCCTTGTTGCCTTCAGAGTGACTACAGAGGTGTACAACTGGAAGAGAATTTAGTATGTGTTTTTAAAAAGTGGCAAAGATCAAGAGAAATTAGAATGAGGATTTCCAGCAACATCTTCTATTGCACCGGTTTTGTATATGAGGTTTGCTCTTGGCCTTGACATTTTGTACCTTTACATTCTCATTTATGCTGGTATTTCAACCAAAGGCAATTGTACATCTTGTTTAAGAACTAGTCTCTCAAAGACAGGATACAGAAAATGACTAATAGATTACTTATCCATTAGGATAATGAAAAAAAGTTTGGTTTTTTGGTTTGTTGGGTTTTTTTTTTTTTAAAGCAAGACATCCCACTTAGATCATAGAATCATAGAATCATTAAGGTTGGAAAAGACCTCTAAGATCATCAAGTCCAACCATCAACTAACACCACCATGACTCCTAAACTAGGCCCTGGAGTGCCATGTCTACACCTTTTTTGAACGCCTCCAGGGTAGACGACTCCACCACCTCTCTGGGCAGCCTGTTCCATTGCCTAACCACTCCTTCAGTAAAGAAATTCTTCCTGATGTCCAATCTAAACCTCCCCTGACGCAACTTGAAGCCATTTCCTCTCGTCCTATCGCTAGTTTTAGATGTGCAATATTCCCTGTGCTTATATAGGCACTAAAAGTCTGAACTAAGAAAAGAAAATTAAAAACATTAATTTTTTGAATCTGTGGCTAAAAAGGAATTAAAAATAATCCATAATGCCTTTTGCACAAATAAGGTCATCTTTACCCTCCCATTTGGGTAAATTGGAGGTTGTAAATTTTTGGGGGTAAAAACCCATTGGGTTCTTCTTCTCTGCTACCTGGCTATTTTCTCCCTGTATTCAACTTTGCTCTTTCATCCATTATTACTCTTAGTTCAAAACTATTTCTTTAAAATACAAACATAATACCAGTAAGGATTAAAAGCCTGCTATAATAACTCCATTTGTCCTGGAGGTGATTACAGCCAGCAACAAGGAAAAAAAAGGGAAAGGAGACGAAAAGGTATACAGTTTGTTGCCACAATGTAAGGAATGATTGTGAAAGAGACTTAAATTAAAATGTTCCTCTAAATAAGATTCTACATTAATATGATTCCTGGAATCCCCATATCCTTATATCTTTTTTTTTTTTCCAACCTCTTGGTCAACATTTGAAACAATGTGAAACTCCCTTTGGCAGAAAATAGGAGTCTCGGGTACACTTTCAAAATACATTATGGTGGTAAATGGATACCACTACTTACTAACCGAGGAAACGTGTCCAAGCCACTACACTAGTTCTTCTCCCTCTACTCAGAGATTAATAATCCATATGAATCACATCTGTCTAGAGAATATGATTCAAGCTTCCTATAGAATTACAGAAGGGTCCTATGACCTTTTTCCTTGAGTTTCCTCTTCATTTTTTAGCCTGATACCCAGACTTCCCACCTTCTCTTTTTTGTGAGTGCCTTCATTGTGTTTCCTGACCTTTCTAGTCTCTTTCTGCACAACTCTGGAAGTAGTTCACACTTCTAGAACTGGCTTCCAAACCCCCTTCTAAAGCTTACAGGTAGCAATCTTTGTATTTTAACTTTGACGTACTTTGCATGAGCCAAAATCAAGAATCCCATTTAGCTTTTCTGTGTCTTCATTGCTTCTTTGCCCCATCCAGAATATTGCATTATGTGGTGAATTGATTGGTGTTCTGTGCTCCCACCAGACAGGGGAATGGCAGCATTTCTGGTCAAAAATAGCCCCCTTGCAGGAGGTCTCCATGTACATCTCAGGTACTGGATGAGGAAACTCTAGATAGTGGTACTGTGTGTGTACTGTATATCATGTGCACGTGTGTATTCAGAAAAAGTCACTTTTTTATCCCCTCCTGCAATATTCTTTGTGGCTTTGCTTTTAATTAGCACCTGAAGTGCAATTACTGAACTAATAAATCTCAAAGTATATTTAGTTTTCTAGTTAGCAGCATTCACCTCCATTAAGACATATGAAAGGAATAACCTTGAGAACTGCTGCTTTATACAGACAAATGTATCACAGGGATTTTTCTTGTACTTCATATGGTATCTAAATTATTAACTTCCTTGATGAGGTTCACAGAAATTCTTTCAATAAGTTGTTATGATATTAACCTTTTGTGTAATGCAAAAATTACATTTAATAATATAATTATGTTTAAATGAAATCATTTTTAATTTATTTGGCTCTAATTTGATGTTGCTATACTTCAGCATTGGAATGTGGAAATGGCAAAATGTGTTTGTGACCATAGTCCTGACTCTACAAACAAAACAGATAAAGCCAGCTTTTAAGATCTAAACTTGTCTTCCTCTTGCAGACCAGAGTTCCTTGCCCTCCTTGTCCTTTTGCTTTGTCTTTCATAACGATACATATAAACATTTTCTTTCAGAAAACTGGGTATGCTGACAGCCATTTGAGTGCATAGAAATTTCATATTCAACTACCTCCTAGGTCTCTGTATGCATGTTCTTATAGGATAACTTATTTATGTCTACATGAAGGAATGATAATTAGCAGTGTTCTGCCCATCACAATATCCCTGGGTTCTCGGCTTTGTGCTAACTTGAAAAACAGCTGCACAAACTCCTGGGAGGAAAGACTACAGAGGACTGTGGAAGGCAAAGATGCCACCCTGGATTGAAAGTCCTGACCTCCAGATCACTGGTGGGTGAGAGGCTACTCTGGAGCTGAAATAGTTACGGGCCTGTGCTGTTTCCTAGGCTTATGCTGCTGGCCACCACTGGAAAGAGGCTAGTGGCCTAAATGAACCTTTGATATGACCCAGTGTGCTCATTCTGTTTAATGCAGCTTCTAGAACACAAGCCAACCCCTTCAAATACCAGCTTAGGTATTTCTGTATGGCACCTTGCCAGGTAAATAGGCATTAAGTGAAGCATTCAGCTTGCTAAATCAGGTTGCAGGAGGTTACATCATGAGAGAAGTAATAACGAGACGAGACCTCTCATTGCTTGTAGGTCCACCTTGTCCTTCACTGAGATGCAAGTGAAAGGCAATCTTTTTATGAAACTTGATCTTCAAACAAAGAATTTGTGGTCTTTCTCCCATGCTGCTTAGCATCTGACACAATTCTGCTTGAGGCGCAGGTTTAGAAAGTAAAACAAATATTTGAGGTTTTCTGTCATGATTTTTTATGAGTTTGGGGGTATTTTTGTTTCCTTGTTTTCTTAGGCAATTGCCAACTATATCCATATTCTTTAGAAATGTGTGTGAACCAGCATATTAAAAGCTGTGTAACGTTTAGTATCTCTGCTGTGTGAGAGACTGGAAACAAGGAAGGATGGATGATTTCCAGGTTGCCTGGGGCATCCAAACTCCTTAGAGGACAGTATGCTGTCCTAGTTCTTCATGTGCAATTTCTATTGATTTCCACCTCAGAAGCCAAGGGAATATATATAGCCCAGGAACTGAAACAGGAGGGCCAGAAGGACTTTTTAGTAAAATACTGTAATATCAAGTATGTCAATTTGTACTGAAATGGTTTGATTGTAATTGCTAATATCAAGTAGATTACTGCTTCTTAGTACAAGTTAAGACAGCAATTACGTCCTAGGTCTCTCAACCACACAATTCATTTAATAGGATTTCTTTGGACAAAAGCGATATCTAGATGTTAAAGCATACATACATATTGTTTGTGGAACTTGGATTTTTATTCTGCAATCCCTTTGTCCATTGTTCACAATTTTGCCAAGATTTTACTACTGGGACTGGAATTTTCCTGGCTATTTCTTTCACCAAATGTTTTAGAAATCCTAAAAAAATTAAAAAAAAAATAAAAAGGGAACGAGGGGAAGGTTCAATACATGAAAATGAATGTTGTTTGTTTTTAGAATGTGAACTTTAAAGAATATGTATTGTTCTATTATGGGGTGATGGGAAACAGTCTTACAATCATTTGAGAAGCTGAACTATATCTCCACTTAGTGTCGGAAGTATTATCTTGTTTGAGACTCAGATGTTGTTCTTATGAAAATCTACCCACATCTGACAATCCAAAAGAGAGGCAAATCATTGCTTGCTTGTGTTTGGAGGAAGACTCTGAAAGGCAGGCAGCAAATACTCCAGACACATTGGACTTCTGCCTTGACTGTAGTTTTTTCCATGCATCTGCACCTTCTGTCTGGCAGAAGGATCTAGGACCCTGGAAGTGGGTCTGAGGAGAGTCTTCTCCAGTGATCTTCCCAGTGCCCAGACATCCAGTGAGTAAGCAAGCCGTTTCCGATAAGAGAGAGGAAATGCAGAGTTTCTTTGGCCAGAAATATTCTGTCCAAAACAGAGCAAGGCCAGATATGCAGGGTGAGATCAACATTCCTGAGGGCAGCAGCAGAGGGTGGTAGTCTTAAGACCATCACTTTCAATTTAAAATAGAAATGTGCTGAAGTTCTTTATGAATTAATACAGAAAGAATATTTAACTTGCTTACATCTAAGCACAGGAAGTCAAGTTATGTTCAGGGTGAGTGAAAAGAGGAATTATTTTTATAGTTGAAGTTTTGTTTGGTTCCCAATCTCTGTGGCAGGGTAAGGAATAAAAATTAGTTGTATCAACATGTTGTTTGGAAACCAACCACACCACAAACCATGATACAGTTGGGATATGATCGGGAAGGGATGCTAGATGGAAGAAGAATTCACAGACTGGAATTCAGTATTGATTCCTCACTATTTTCCCCACGTTAAAGTGGACTGTGTGGGTGTTACATTACAGATTATTCTCAAAGTGAACTACAGGTTAGGAACATCTTAAGCGAATTATTACTTCCCCCAAATTTGCCTTTGTTTTGATGCTTCTAGCCCCTTCTTTGAAAACTTGTAAAAAGAAACAAAAAAAATCCTTCTGCCTCCTAAGAAACTGGTACAACATATGCAGAATTAGAATGCCCCAGGTACAGCCATCCTACTAGTACACACAGTTGTTCATGCATACTTGGAAAAAAAAAATGAGCCTGGAAGGTAAGTTAAAATTGCTTATGGAATAAACATCAAATCACTTGCACTGAAGTCTAACAGTGTTAAGTGTATATAACATTAAGTGCCAGGATAAGGGGCTGATTATTCTCCACAGGTAGAGATAATAGTGTAAGACACAGGAGTTAATAAATGCATAAGGAAAATTCAAAGGACTGCTCTGCACTGAAGAAGTCAATGCACCATTTATTGTCCTAGTTTAGCTATTAACACCTTGCTTTTGTCAATGAGAATAAACTCAAAGCAATTGCAAGAATATTTTTACATGTCCCTTAGTTGGAAATTAGTCAGAAAAGTAGGTAGCTTCTGAGGAACAAGGAGTTAAGATACAAAGGTCTGAAGAAAAAACTGTCTGAGATGTTAAATAGAAGACAAATTGTCTGCAGTAATTTGTCCATTAATCTATGGCTGTCATGAGAACCCAGATAAATAATGTGTTTAGTTTTAGCCATTTCCTTAGGTTTGTTACCTAGTTCTCGCTCTTGTTTCGGGGCATGT
>WAAD01042712.1:51533-82168 GCA_013389945.1 Fregata magnificens
TTTTATCTGAAACCATCTGAATCTGAGACATGTTTCGGATGCTGAAGATCTCTTTAATGGTGATATTACTGCTTATGGATTGCTCTTTCTTACATATATCTCAAAACACATAAGTCTTGTGAGTTTTGTATTAGAGATCAGGAAATCAAGGCAAAGAGAAATAAGGGGTTCTAAATCTTGAAGTCAAGATTTCATGAATGGTTTTAGACATCTAGGACTAAACTGGATTAAATTGAAGTTGTCATCTGTATTTACTTACCTAAATGTTTATAAACTGATTCTTTAGTCTGCAAGAAATGTGGCTCACCCACTAGCCTCACTTGGCACTCTGGTGAGTTCAGGTATTTCTCAATATGAGGTCCAAAGTTCTACATGTGAAAATAAAATTATTTCTAAGTTCAGAGACTATTCTTAGAGTGCCAGTTGTAGGTTTCTAAAGCCTTTAATCCACTATATACACTGCATTTTTTTTCCTTTTGGGGCAAGCTTATTCCAGGTCTGAAAATTCTTGCAGAAGATCTTTGTTAGCACAAGTGGTGACCTGCATGGAGGACTATATCCATCTCCCCTCTTTTGAGGGAGTCTCTGAATTAGGGTTGTGGTTGCTCCACACTCGCTTTAGTAGAAATATACCAAATGCTGATTCTTTCCATCTAACTGGTGAACCATGGAGATGCCCAGGTCTCTGGCTCTAGGGTATAACTGTGTATCCAATGCAGAAGTCTCACTGAGATGCCCAGAAGTACATAGGACTCAGGCTAGAGCACAGTTGTGCATGTGCAATTTTATGTATGCATTGGCTCCTTGATTGTGATGAGATTTTTTGCATGTATAAATTTAATCATCTTTTGCCACATCAAATGAACTAACTAGCTTCTTCATAAAGACTTTTTCCAAAGCAAGTGACCCTCACTCTTAAGTATCTGTTGACCTCTTATGACAGTACTTAAAAAGAGGGAAGGGGAAAAAAAAGGGCAAAAAAAAAATTGTTTTGTGCTTTTGTTTGGGATGAAGGTGAGGTAGTTTGTAATAAGTACTTTTACATGTTGAAGTGCCTTTGATGTGACGGCTTGTTAGATAGTAAATGTAAGAAATTAGACCACTGAGAGAGAAACTAAAGATTCAGATTGTGAGGGATTTTTTCAGTGTCCTATGGTGCTGACTCTTTTTTGTTGCTGTTGGTCCATGGCTAAGCAATGGTCCTGGATTTCAAAAGATTTTGCCATCACTTCTATTTTCTTTAAAATGAAAACAGGCTTTTTCTGCTGGGAATATGTTTTTACATATATATGGAGAAAATATGTGTCATTCCTATGTTAACAGCTCTGACACAAATGGTTTGTGATTTTCTGGTTTCCACAGAAACATTAAAAACGTTTGTAAATCTTTCATTTTTAGGTAAACATGTTCCATTTTATGACAAACCAGATGCTCAAACTGTTACCCCTTTTTTAACATTTTCAAAGATTATGAAAAATGGTGCTAGTAAACAATATTGAAACAAGAAGTAAATTATGGTATTTCAGGCAGCACCTTTCAAACAGTTTGTTTTGCATTTGTAATTATAAAGTTAACCTGCAAAAGCCTTATGTTATCAAAAATTCTTGTGAATGTTGTGTGTAGGAAAACACTCTAGGAAGAAAGCATTCCTGGGTGGATAAGGAACAGGTATGGTATTTAGGAGACCTGGTTTCTATCCCCAGTTCTACTACTATCCTAGTTTTGTCACAACAACTCTCTCTTCTTTCACGTGCTATCTGAAAGAGTCACCTAATGTGATGCTTACTGTTTTACCGAGGTGCTTAGACATCTATTCATGAAGTGTGATATGTAGAAGCTACGTATTTAATCATCATCTTGCTGCCTAAGTGACTTTGTGCTGTTTTAGCACACGAGATGCTCTCAGTAAGAATACAGTCCTCCACTCTAGTCGGTGGAAAAATCCTTATTCACCAGAGGGAATGATTAGGCTGGTATGGGGTGCATGCTCTTTCTTGTACTTGGCTTCTGGCAAGAATAATATTGAAACCTCTGAAGAAGCAGGAAGGCTGGATGGAGGGAGTCATTAGCATGGATGCTGATGGGTCTCTCAGCAGTTGGTTCCACGGGAGGGCACAGACAATGAGTAATAAAGAAAGTGTAACTCAGTTTGCAAAACAGCAGAAATGAGATGTTTATAAAAACTTCTTTTTCTCTTACTGCTTTTTACCGTGACTGAGACATTTTTGCCCTCCCACCTTAGCTTGGGGAGGATAGCAACAAAAGGTGAGGTATCCCAGGAAACTGATACGTGGCGGAGAAACGGACAACCAGTGGCTTTCAGTTGTGGCAAGAATGGTCAGATAGTGCTTTTGAGCTGCAGCCGATTTCTGTAAGGTCCTGTACCAGGTTTAGGAACAAGGCTGTGGCAGGGCCCTGATGGCGTTAACAGGCCTAACAGCCCCGCGCAGCCTTACCTGGGCTCTGCCCACAGGCTCTGCCCGTTTCACCTCAGGCCATGGCCATCAGTGCTGCCTGAGCCATGCCAAAGCCATGCCTGTGCCCAGCCCTGCCTCTGGCCCTACCTCCTGGAGGGACCCCTTGAACCCATGCTGTGACCTTGTCTCCTGCCCTGTCTCTCGACTCTTCTCCTGTTGCTCCTGACTGGACTCCCTGGACCTGGTTTGTCCCCTTGCTGTGCCTGGTGCTGTTGATAGACCCCGTTACCAGCCCTGGCTCTGCCCCTCGTGTTCAGCCCCTGAGGGACAGTGTCCGCGGGTGTGGGCATGGCCTGTGCCTGTGTCACCTCTGCTCCTGGCTTGCCTGCACCTCAGGGCCAGCCAACCCTCAGTGCCCCCAGCAAGACGGTCCTCTTGGTGACCCCTGTGTGGTCCAAAGCCTGCCTGTGTCAGTGTCAGAGCTGTACTGTGGCGATGCCATGGTTCATGATGCTGCGGCTCATGACGGTCTTTGGCTAATGGGTTTTGACTCCTGCTTAGCAGGTGTCTGCTGAAATATCTGGTCACAGCGGGAGAAAGGCTGGTGCTTTTGCACCATATTAATCTGCAGCCTGGCAGCAGGAGTCCCAGACTGTGATGGAGGCTTTGAGGGAAGGCTGGCAAATTTGGTGGAATTCACCACACTTGTGACTCTGAGCCTGAGGAAAGGTTGATAATAAGTTGAGGAAGTACAGAGAAGAAGGGAAAGGGAGGAGGACGAGAGCATTCTGGAAAAGGACAATAGAAGAAAAGATGGTTTTGTCTTTATTCCCCTTTCCTGTTAGCAGACCAACTGATACTGGAAGACACTCTAGAGAAATCAGAATATGGGCTGCTCTGTGGTCCAAGGGGTGAGGGGAAAGGGACAGAAAGTCAGAAACAGGAAAATGCAGCAAGGATGCATGTCAGATGCAGTAGGTTATGTTAAAAAGAAAGCTGTCGTATAACATTTTTTAACATGGTAGAGATGAATCAAGTGTAAGATAAACAAGCCATGGTAGTCTTTTTAAATTGTAGGCAGTGTTTTTGGATTAATGTAGCCAGGGGAAGTGTTGGAGGTCCCTTCAGGAATAACAGCTATTGGGCTTAGACTGATATTTATTTCTGCAGTAGAACCTATGTAAGGCTAGCAAGGCTTCTTGGTTCAGTAAGTCCTCCAATAAAGCCACTTAAATCCAAATGTATTTACCTTCCTTTTGCCTTCATAGGTTTTCATGTCAATCACAGTTATTTGTTTTTAATGAGGGCTGTCTCCCTCCCAGCCCATCTTTTCCAACTATTACCATACATCATGCGGCGTGGATATGGTGACATAGCAATCTTTTTCATTGTGCAAGTCATTAAGGGTGCAGATAGCAATTTGAAATTTGTAAATATTCTGACAAGTCAATTGCCCCCTGCCCATTTTATACCCGTAATCTGCTAAGGTAGACCTGCCACTGCAGACAACACTATCACTAACCCAGCATGGGCCGTCATAGAGCAATATCTGGCAGTATGTTAATAAAAGACCTGAACAAGAACAACAAAAAAGCAGCTCAAAATGACAGCTATAAACAACCTGCCAGTTGCAATAAAAAATGTTGCCCCTAGGAAATTAAAAATTGTACACCACGGTGATCATAGCCTATGCCTGACTACACCAATGCATGGCATAAACATAAGATTATGACTTCTTTACTGTTGTGGCAGAGTCTGAGGTGCAATAAAGACTTTTTTTTCTCGAACATGAAGGCCCCTAGTAAAAGAAATGCAGATATGCAGTATTCCTGGCAGGCTTTTTATTTTTTTTTTTCTCCTCATGTTGTGTTATATATTTTCAAGTTTGCTTTGGAAGACTTCCCCTCCAATGAAATGTGCAGAAAGACTCGCAAATTCCAAAATAGAGAGTGATATTGTGATTATGCATATTCTTGGTGCTTTGGGTAAAGAGAAAGCACAGCAGATGCTGTTTGATGTAATCAAAACAAATTGCAATCTTAAAAGATCATAAACATACACTGTATTTTGGTATTATTCAGTGATCTCATTGTTGGAAAGGTATTTTAAAAGAAATCTTGAATAGTTAACATTTTAAGTACTATGAATAATACAATCTTTGCTCTGGAGTTCAGCCTGGATGTTTACATTTTTAGCTAATGATTTTTAACTCATTTTTAACTAATGAGCCCTTAAAGCTCTTGGCAAACTGAGATCTTCTGTCCTGTTTTGTACAGCGGGGGAATTGGAGTTCCCACTTTTCCTTGGGTCAGAGCAGATGCCCTTGCCTCCCCCCAGAGCACTCTCCCTGTTTGGAGGCTCCCCTGCCTTCCCAAATGCCTGTTGTCACTGCTGACAAGTAGTCAGTGCATTTCTTAGATTGGAGGCATGGCCTGGAACAGTGATCTGCTGTTTGATTATTTAATCTCTACCTTTGTGAGAATTACACAGGGGAACACTGAGAGATTTTCTTTTTTTTTTTTTTTTCCTCCTGCTTAAATCTCCTGTTCTGCCCCAAACAGTCCAGGCTGTGAAGAGCTGAGGCAAAGAGAGTAACTCCTTCCTGCAGGCTAGAACAGTAGTGATATCACTTTCGCTTCTGACAGACAGGTTAATATCCTGCCAGGTTATTCACAGGCAAGAGATGGGCTCTTTGCCTCTCCTTCACCCTTAGCCTTCCCTTGACTCAGCTGATTCATGGTGGGAACGGCTCTTTCTCCAGATGGATGCTGAAGTGAGCTTTTTGGTGGCTCCATCTGGCATTTACCTGTTTTGAGGAGCTTGTGTGGAGCTTCTGTCCCCTTTCCTCAGTATTTAGGGATGGGCAGGGCTCTAGCTCAGAGTGGGGTGGGGAACTGAAACCAACCACTGGTTTGGTTGGTGAGGTATGGGCTGCCCCAGGAACTGGTAACACAAGACTAAATGCAGAGGTCCCAGGGCTTGGGTACAGTTGCTAAAGAGGGCAGGAGGGAATTAACACTGAGTGAAAAAGTGGTAGTTATGTTCAGAAAGTGCCAGTGGTTTTGAGCCCTGGTGTTTGAGAAATATTTCTGTCTCTTCAGATTTTGGACAGTGCATGATACAATCAAGATATAAAATGCAAATTTGTAGGGAACTTTAGCTCAAATGCAGTTTGCATGATAGGTTTTTATCACTGTACATGCTGGAACATGAACTTACTTCAGTCTGCCAGGCAGACACTTCTAAAGCCCACTGGGCTGGGTCTTGTTCAAAGGCAGCATTCTGAGGGATTTTCTGCTTTAACAGCAGTTCTGTGTTCCCTGGGTATCTCCATCCAGATTTGGAGGGTGAAAACAAAATCCAGATGTTTCTTTTCCTTTCAAAGGGATACAGCATTCATTCTGCTAGCAGTAAAAGAGATTGAGGCACTCAGAAACTGAGGCACCCACGCCTGGGCTTGGTTACCATCTGAATCAATGAGTCCTTAGCTTTGCTTTAGTGTGGAAGTATGTTTCAATATTTGATATCTTTCCGATAACTCCCTTAAAAAGGAGGATGTTCCTATAGATAAGTCCACAGACCACAACTCAGCTGTGCTGGGCAGTTATTGCCAGTTCAAGTTGTGATGTGAATCAAAATCCCTGTAATTATAATGTGGATATTGTTCTACTTATGTAGGAGTGGTCCTTTTCATTTAGTTTATCACTTCAGTTTGCCTTAAACCAATTTAGAAAAAAGTATTCTCTTTCTGGGGAAGGTATTCATCCGTGGAGCTACATCACTAGCATTTCAACTCTTCCATTCTAACATATTATTAGAAAAATTGCCTATGAATACAGGCCTTCTGGCTGAGGAGATCTGAACTAAATTCCCACCTCAGCTCTGTGGGCTGACTTCTGAAAAAAACCATGAGAAAATTTTTGTGGCCTGTCGTCACAGGTAGCAACAGCAAACTGCATCAGTCATGAACCTAGTGAATAGCTAGCAGAGAAAAACCCAGGCACTCCTTCATCCCCTCTCACCTTCACCACTGATGTAGAGAATGTGCAGGTTACTAGCTTCCTAGTTTAGGTAGATTAGCTAAGTGCTTCAAATTAGGAGGGAAGAATCAGTATCTTAATCCTTGTGCTTCAATTCTTCTTGATTTCTGCTTCTTCTGTCTGCTGCTTTGTGTACACAGACCGTTGGTACTCTCTCACTCTGGGTACAGTACCTAGCACAGCGGAGCTGTGTTTTCTATCTCAGGTGTCAAGGAACCATGGTAATTATGAATAAGAATTCAATACCATTTAGTAGTCAAATATGATTCCTTTCTACACTTTTCATTTTTTTCTGCCCTGTTTTTGTTCATGCAGCTAGAGAATTTTCACTCTCCTCGCTTTTCACCTCCAAGCTCAAGGTGATGTGAGCTTTTAATCAGCAGGCACCCAAACTGTAGCTCTTGAATTCTATGGCCATCAATCAAGTGTCAGAAACCGTCTTAAAATGGAGAAGCTAAAATTTAAAATCTCTTCCATTGTTTCCTGATCCTTTTTGGGAACAGGTAGCAAGATTTTTGAAATGCCGTGTTTGTAAAGGGATAATTTGAAGCTTTTGTAGATGTAAACATGGTGTGTTTGTTGCCAAAATTCATTGTTATGAATATAAATGGTAATTTTATTCAGAACATTTAATTGCTTTTTTGAGTAGCCTTTTATGATTGTCACACTGCCAGGTATAATGGGTCACCTCTCTGCTATCACTGCAGAAGAAATTAGAAGCAGGGAGTGCCTTACTTCATAGCTCGTGAATAATAACCTCAGTTATTTGCCTAAGGACAATGGGACCCAAGATATTGATAAAATCAGTGCCTTTGTCAAAGGAAAGCAGTGGCTGCTGTGGCAGGTGAAGCTATTAACTGTTCCTCATGGCGGGAGTGTGTTGGAGGTGGCTGGAACAACAAACAAAGAGTCGAGACTGGTGTTTTTCTCTCTCCTCCCCTCTCCCATTTACCTCCTGAATAACCTTAGGCAGGACAATTCATGTAGATGCTCTGTGCCTTGGCTGACCAGTGCGTACAATGACATGGTGGAATTCACTGATCATACACCTATGTTATGTTCTTTCAACTAATATTTTTGAAATTCTGGGATCTTTGCATGGGAGGTATTGTGTACACAATTACATAATTCATCATTATGAAATAAAAGCTTTCACATTTCTAATGTTCTCCATTTCTGGGATTTATAATATTATTAAATTATATATTAAAAGTATTTTTTTAAAGTTAAGTTTTGAGGAAAGCATCACCAGAAATTAATTGGATCTCCAATTAATTGTGTGATCAGCTGTTACATACAGGACAGAAAAAGCAAATTCCTCTTCCAAAGGATGTTGAAAGTGTTGAAATTATTTAAATCTTTTTGGAGAGTGATGGCTGTTGTATCTAGGCCAAAAATAACATGTGCTTAGGAAGAGAGGGGGAAAAAACAAGCTGCCCCTAGCATCAAGATTGATAATCATCAAGAAAATACTGTAGGAAGAATCATTGCTAGGAGGAACAACACTGGATTTATATGAAGGTTTGGTTTATCCCAATGTGTATCAAGAAACTTCACCAAATGAATCCCATGAATAAATGTTCTGATGGTGATTGTAGTTTATTATTTATTCTGCCAAAACAAAGCATGCAACTATGAAGAGCAGCTGTAGTGGGTTTCAGATTTAGTTTAAGGATAATTAATTATATCTGGGCAAAAACTAGGCCAGTCTCTGTCCAGTCAGGAATGATGTATTCATCTCTCCAAGAACAGGTCCAGTAGTTCATCATGATGCACCTCTCGTCAGTGCTGAGCAGGTTTCTCTGAAACTGCCTTTCATTTTGGAATAGGTATTTGGATTTCTAATTCTGCTGATAAGTAAAATGGGAAGGTTTGCTTCTCTGCCTATTTATGGCCAGGTATAAGTTACGTTGAGTATGTTGGTGATCTGACCAAATTTATGTGAGGTTTGTTTGTGGGGTTTTTTTCCTTGTCATTTGCCCTTTATCGTGAGGGATACTTTCTCATTTAGCATTTTACTTATTCTGGCCTTCACCAGGACATTCAGGCAGTCCTGGCTATCTGTAATTTCTGAATGACTTATAGAGCCTCCATATACACTGATGCAGTCACAGATCCATTAGCTCAACTGTGTATGGGGAGTGTATTATTTTATTTCTTTTTATCAAAACATGCAAGAAGCCACTTATGGCCATTCTTCCTGGCAGAGAAGTGTCCTAGTGGAGTGATGAGGCTAAAAGAATCAGGAACCCCACGCATGGAAGGTCTCCAATGGAAATGTCCCAGAATTTTCACAGAACTTTCTAAAAACTGAGATGTGGACACATTTAGATGAATTGTATTTCTGATGGAAACCATTTTTGCTGTAAGGTTCCTGAACAATTCTAATTGTGTGTACCCACTTCCAAATTTCTACTGCAATTAAAATCCACAAAGTTTGAACTTGCTTAGTTTACAAGATTATAGCTTTCATCTAGCAACTTCATTATAGACGGTGTGCAGAAAGAGTCCTTCTCTGTCCTGAGTACTGAGTCATCTAATTGCCATAAGAAATACAGTTCTGATACTAAGTTTTGGGTCTCTTGGTGATAAGCCTGTGCATTCTCATCTAAAGAAATTCCAAGGGGCGGGAGTACAGCATGTGTGCAAGAGGCAGGGGAAATGTTGCAGAACTCCTCTTTTCCACAACCGGAGCCTTGGACTGCCATTAAAGGAGACAAGTGACTTGGCATGTAACAAGTAACCATTCTACACTGTTAAATAGCACTTCTATAGCTTGCATGTATGTACCTTTTTTTACAGAATGGTCTATAACATAATTATTTGCTGATGGTACTAGATAAGTGTCTGTTGAACTTGGAATTGATTTCTGGAAGCCATGGGACAAGGATGCCTGCAACGACACCCAGTATCATGAACAGTTTCACTTAGTTCTGTGACACCTAATTAGCTCACCCAAATTTAGACAGACATGACATTTACACTGTGAGGTTTGTAGTCTAGTTCAATAGGTGAATCAGCTAGCTGAGCCATGAGTAAGTCTAATACACTCTGTTCTTTCTGAAATGATGCGTCTGAATTGCAGGAGGTCTTAGACTAAAGCCTCTTTTTCTCCAGGAGTGTTGTCAGAAGTGAAGTGATAAACACATTAAACACACCACACAAGCATTATCTGTTCCAAACCCCCCCTCAAACTCCAAAGTCAACATATCAACAAATGTGTGTTCTTTAACTATCAGATTCTGCATCCTGTAATCCCAGCTACAGATTTGCTGCAGGATGTTCTGAACACTTGATTAACATCCTGGATCTCTGTATAGATTGGCAGAGGGTTGAAATGGGCTTTTGTGTTTAGTCTTTGCAACTTTGTAAGGATTTTAGCTCCCTCTGTGTTCTTCCCACTTGAACCAATACTTTCTCAGTGGCTTAAGAAAGCTCTCCACACAAAAGTGCTTGGTACCAAATTATGGATGAACACATATAGTAACAATTACATTTTAGGAATAATAATGAATGCCCAGCTAATGAAATTTTCCTGCAGTATAAAATTTCTCTTTTAAGTGAAATGAGTGATATTCCAGTTTCTGTGCTTTGGTAGTAAGTCCACATAGAGATCTGCAGCTGTTGGGAGAAGTGGCATAATGAAGTGAAGGAGGCGTTTAGGATAGCTTCTCTGAAACAGCTCATTTCTTAAGGCTCCAAGTGCTGGCATCTCTTTGGGGATAATCACATTTTCCTGGTCAAGGCTTCTCTTTTCATTATTATGTGAGGCCTCAAGTGACTTGGTCTACACTTTGTTGTATCTCACTTCCACTACTGGGACTCAGTCTTCTCAATTTCAGATATCCTTTTTTTTTTTTCTTTAACAAACTTCGAGATGCCGCCACCTCCTTATTCAGCAACTGGTACTGTTTGGATATCTAACAACATGCTGACTTTCTGTTTAAACATACATGAAAGCAAATAATAATCTGTAGGTCATGAAGATACAGATTAATTCTGTTCTCTTTGTGTTTGACCATCAAAGTTCAAGGTTTTCAAAATTAACAAACTTCTTTTAAATAATCTAACCTAAAATTAAAAAAAGGGAAGCTCCAGAAATGCTGAAGGAGGATGATATGTGAAATAGCCAGTGAAGTTTAGCTTGTCTGTCATAGCAAAAAAGGGCTGAATTGAATCCAAAGTTGGTGTTGTCAAAGATAATATGAACAGTATCAAAATTCATAAAGGAAACCAGAGGTTGGCCAAACACTGGTAAACTTCAGTGGCAGCAGAAGTGACCAAGATAAATCCATTATCTATCTGGAGCTGCTGGAGAGCAGTGCCAAGGTAAATTGTAGTCTTACTCTCAGAGAGGAAAAGAAGGAGCTTTCTGGTACATTGCTAGTGCTGGCTGCAGAAGTACCTGTGCAGCTGTTAGATGTGGGACCTTCTGGAGTTGGTATGCAGGAGGAAGCACGCCTGCAGAGTCATCAGTGAAGCAGAAAAAACCAGTGAAATACTGTGCTGATTTTGGCTGGGATAGAGTTAATTTTCTTCACAGTAGCTAGTATGGGGCTATGTTTTGGATTTCTGCTGAAAACAGGGTTGATAACACAGGAATGTTTTATCAGTTACTGCTGAGCAGTGCTTATATAGAGCCAAGGCCTTTGTTGCTTCTCACCCCACCCCACCAGCGAGCAGGCTGGGGGTGCACAAGAAGCTGGGAGGGGACACAGCCGGGACAGTCGACCCCAACTGACCAAAGGGATATTCCACACCATATGGTGTCATGCTCAGCATATAAAGCTGGGGGAAGAAGAAGGAAGGGGGGATGTTCGGAGTGATGGTGTTTTATCTTCCCAAGTAACCATTATGCATGATGGAGCCCTGCTTTCCTGGAGATGGCTGAACACCTGCCTGCTGATGGGAAGTAGGGAATGAATTCCTTGTTTTGCTTTGCTTGTTTGCGCAGCTTTTGATTTACCTATTGAACTGTCTTTATCTCAACCCACGAGTTTTCTCACTTTTACCCTTCCGATTCTCTCCCCCATCCCACCGAGGGGGGAGTGAGTGAGCAGCTCTGCTGTGCTTAGTTGCCGGCTGGGGTTAAACCATGACAAATACCAAAGTTGCTACAGAAATACAGTTATAATTTCCCTACCCAAACTAAGCCATCAGCACCTATAAAAAAAAAAAACAACCCAGACTATCTTATCCATCCCTGTTCTCTCAAAATTCTTTCTTATTATGAAGTTATGCTCTATAGTGTTTCCTCTATTCCTCCTTAAACTTGTATCTACTCAGATTTTAAAGTCCTCTAAGGTCCTGCTGCCTTCCTATTTGGCCTCCAAAGCATGCAACGGAAAAATACCTATTCAGACCATTTTATTTAGTTTGCTATCTTATAGGTCTATGGATTTGTAGGAGCTTCAAGCATTCAGAAGTCCTTGATAGATTAGGTAATAATAAAGCAAGAATGAGAACAATGTATTTTATTTTCAGGAGCTGGCACATAAAAATCTTTGAGGGGAAAAATACAGGAGATGGGTAATCTTTTGTAATAGGTCATTTAGAAGTAGCAATAAATACTTTTCTAATGAGGCAAAATATTTCAAGTTGGTAAAAACGCTTGAGCTGGATATTCTGTAGGCAGGACTTCCCTTATTTAATAAAGACAAACAGGTGTAGGTAGAGATTTGTTTCTTTGCCATTAAATAATAGAGAAAATATTTTTCCCTCTAAAGCAGGTGTGTGGGAATTGAAGCACTAGTGTGAGAATACAAAACATCTAGCTTTGTTGCAGGAATGAGGCCAGCTGAAAGCAACAGGGAGGTGTAAAGCTGTTGCAGAGATGCAAACTTGTGCAGAGAAAGCATCTGTGCCCAAGCCCAGGCAGCGGGGCAGTGCCTGTCCAGGGGCACTAACAACTGCTGCTGCAGCCTCTGTCTCCTCAAACTCAGAAATCACCTCTGGTTCTGAACAGGGGGCGTGCAACCTCTGTCTGCACGTATACATATATATAAAGTAGACAATTCACAGTTCTAGAAATAAACATATATGTTGAAAGGCTTTGGGGAAATTCCTGTCTATTCACAGGACCTGAACTCTGTTCTCTGCCCCGTGTGTGAGCTGGGACCTTGGTGGTCCTTACTCCTCTCCTTGTCAATGTCAGGTTTTTCCAGACAGATACTTCTTCCCTTTAGGACTTTTTGTCTTTAGTATGTTACTGGATGCCAGGCATGATCCAGCTTTTGGGTGGTGACCTGGAGGTGACCATATGTGACCAATGAGAATGACTGTGCACCTATACTCAGGTACATGAAATGTTGCACTGCTCGCTTAGTGGATAACCGTATGAGGTGTGCCAGAGTGGAGGTGGTAGATTTACAGCATAAGCAAACTTTCTGCCATTTGTGTTGGTCTGTAGCAAATATATACATACATAGCTTGTCACAGAGAATATTCAAAGTTAGATAGCTCATAACTTTGTAACTCTTGGATGAAGTACTTGATGACATAAACTTATTGCTAATCTGAGCATGTGATGTACTTGTACAAGAATGACACGTTTATTTATATGATGCTTTTGCAGATGGTGCAGGATGCCCACCGTTAAGGGACCATAGAGCTTGTCTAGAGCAGTCTGCGTTCTCCCCTCTATTATGGCACAACTCACATTTGGGTGACGGGATCTATCAACACCTGCTCAGCCACATACACTGAGGTTCATCTACAGACAATTTCCTTGCCCTCTTTCATGGACTTCCATCTATCATCAGAATTTTGCGTATGTTCTGGGAAACCCATATTCTCCCTCACTGCTGGCAGTCCCTGTGCTGGGCAGTCCCCCCCTGTGGATTTTGGCTTCCAGAACTGACAGAACTCAGCAAGAAAAGGATGTAGTCTGGGCCCCTCAAGATACATATTCATCTCTTTTATGCATATACGCAAGATGTGGGATGACAAGAAAGAGAAAGGTGAATAAAATGAGTATTCTTGCCTCCTTGTCTTTCAGTAAAGAAGATGATTTCCGGTGGCTAATGCCAGCTGTAGGTATCAGAGTGACATTTGCATGGGCCTGTAATTAATTACTTATTTCCAGGTTTTCTGAGGTTTGTGGTGTACTGGCAAATATAGGCTGGAAGAGTGCAAAGCCTTACCAGTAATCCTAATTTTGAGTTTTAAAATGTTTTTCTTAATTTTTTTTTTTTTTAATAATTGAATTGACTTTTTCAGATAAATAACGAAATAAAACCACGGAGATCAGCAAGATCCACAGGAAGCAAGTAAACACAAGAGCACCAACATTCAAACAGCTCCTAATATCTGTTTGCTTAAGAGGAACTTCCATAAAATAATAGAAAGCTATAGAACTTGCCACACAAAAGTGGTAATTTAGAGCACACTGAGTAGTAGCTGCACTAATGAAGCTACTCAGAGGCAGAGGGCAAAAAACCCCCTAACAGCATGAACGCCTTTACAACAGGTTTCAGCATGCTTTGGAGGTGTCTGGCTCTAGCAGAACTCTGAACTTTGGCTCTGTCCTTTCTATCCTGCTCTAGTAATTAAGCCAGAAGATGACCTAGGTCTGACTTGTTCCCTCTCAGTAGTTGTTCTGCCCTGAGCTCAATGGAAACTGTTTTCTTACTGTGTGTTTCACCAGTGATGGAGAAAATAACATTTGTTCTTATCTAGCTGTTTCTATAGCCAGGTGACAGGAAAGCAAACAATATTTTGGAAGCTGTTAATCCCAGCTATTGCTTTAAGTTATTGAATGAAGGACTTCAAAGGATGGTGGTTATTGTCCTTGTTTTCAATCTTAAGAGTGGAAAAGAAGAGGAATTCAGATTATGGGTGTAAGTAGAGGCTCCTGACTCATCTGCAGGAGGCATCCCAGGTTGTTAAAAATTCTGCTTTTGAGATGTGAAAGAGAAAGAAAGGCTTTGCCAACAGCAGCACAATGTTCTTGCTTAAACCAAGCTGAAATAAATCCATTACTTAATGTTGCAGAATTGGAATAAAGTGTGACTGGAGTTCTCATTGTATCAAAAAATTGCCTCAAATTAAAGAACAGTGCGTACAGATACACTTGGATCTGCTCCATCAAATAATTTATTTTTCCTGTATCAACTAAAATGAGGAGGATGCTAATTCTGTTGAGTAAAACTGAAATACATTATGTGTCTGTGATGACTAAATGATTTTTTTTTTTTCCTGGGATGAATTCTGTTTAGTCTGGCAGAATTAAGACTTGTTTTGCTTTGTTTATAATGTCTGGTACCCCAATAGTTGATCGATTCAGAATCTCTTTACCTACATAGATCAATGAGGTTGTTTATTTGGCAGAAGAATTGCAATTCTCAGGCAATTTAGCTAAAAAGAGAATGTAAGTGTGTGCATGCATGTGAGAGAGTTTAATTCCGAAAGTATATTATGGATATAATACCAAGTGAAGATACGTGATGTGAGAGGGAATACATTTAGTGAAAGATATCTACAAATGGACAGATTAGGCAAATGTTTTAATCAGAGAGCTCCTTCAACAGGATTTGAAAGATCTAGGTGGGATTGTTTGGTTGAGTAGACTCAGGGAGGCCTTTCCAAGTTTATGTGCTCAAGCTGTGGCATGGCAGGCCCTGAGGAAAGCTAATAATGAATTAAAACGAAAGCTGCCACTGAGGTATCTGGTGTTCAAATAGATTGAAAGATGGGGAAACTGTCTTTGCCAAAGCAGAGGATGAGAGAAAGTGCTCCTCCCTGCTTTTTTTCACACAGTTATGTTTGCTTTTTTTATAATCATTCTCCATTTTCTTGCAGTATGATGAACACAATGAAAACAGATCAACCCCCCTTTTTCATCTGCTTAGAGATATGGGAAAAAACAGGCAATAAGATCAAATGCTTGTAGATCTAGAGCTGATAAAAGAAAAAACTTTTTTGCCTAATGCATAGTCATTACCTCATGAAAATCAGAGCCTTAGGAGGTCAGTCAGACAAATCTTGTAGATGCATTTGGTAATGTTAGGATCATGCATAACTTTTGCAGTTATGCAAGCTAAGACAATGACTCAAACTTCAAGCTTCATTGCGTCAAGGCAATGCTCATTGAGGGAGTAGGAATTTTCTTATGCTTATACACATATATGTATATACTATTTCCAAATAGTAATCAGTCTGTTATGGGCAGTTTGTCTTTGAAAACTCAGCTACTGTGAAGTCCAAAGGTCAAATGGAGTAATGACCCGATCAAGTGTGGCAACCCTGGTGTACCTGTCAAATATCTAGCTGCTTTTCTCAACCACATCTTGCAAAAATCTGTTAAGACTCCCCGCTCCACATCTGACTTTGGTACCTCCTGAACTTGAAGCAGTTTTGAAGCACCCACATCAAAGCTTCTTCCTTCCTTTTCTCCCCACAGCTCTTCCTGGTTTCCCCGCTCACATTAATAGTAGTGCTAATATGTCCATGAGAATTACCATGTCAGAGAGCTGATCTGGGGGAGGAATAAAAACATAACACACCCCCCCCCACACCCCCCAACACACATGCACTCCACCACAAACCACTGCACGTTACATTACAACTACATTAATCCTGCAACTAACTGCTGGTGGAAAGGGCTTTGTCCGTCCTCTGTCCTCCTTACTTGCAATGGCTCTGGCACTCACCTGATTGGTGTGACAGTTTTGGTAGCTAAAATGGCAGAGAACGCCATTAGGATAATTTAGCTATGTCATGAAACTGCACCCTGCAGAGCTATTTCATTTTTCCTCCTCACATTCCCTCATCTAATTGTCAAATTAAGACATGTAAAGTGATGTAAGGTACACATCAGTACATTAGTTTAGGGCCTTTATACTTACTAAGAGATGCTTGATAGTTATGGGAAGTGTGTGTGTGGGGAAAAGATGGCAAAAAAGAATAGGTAGAATGAAAAAGGAATGATTTAAAATCTTTTTTACCCACTCATCTAGTCTAACAGTCTGTGCCTTACATCAGCTTAGAAACCTTTGCCTCCAATTCCCAATATATAACATCACCGTCTTACTTAAATACCTCCAATTTTGTTCTGAATGTGCCTTATCAGTTTCAAGAAATGAGACGTTATGACTTCCCTACAAGTATCGTTCCTCTTCTTATGTACTAGAAAAGCCATTTCAACCTGTTTAGCTACATCTCATTATGAGCTCATTATGAAGTGTATTTCTGATATCTTTCATAATTTTTATTATATTTTCTGCATTTTAGCTCAGATTCTCTTGTTATTAACCATAATTTTGCTTAGCACCATCCCCTGCTTTGTCCTTCCCACAATGTGCATTGGCTTGCCATTACTGAATTTAAATCTGAGTCATTTTTACTTTTCCTGAAGCAGCTTCTCAGTTAAGCTCCACAAAGGTCAAAACATCTTCTACAGTTTAGATCCTTAATCACATTCAAGCAATTTAAAAGAAAAAGAAAATCAATTTAAAAGCTTCTCGTGATAGTGTTTGTACTCACTAGTAAAATATTGCAGTCACTAATGAGATGCAATTAATAAAGAGGCTTTCTTATACAGTTAATGGCACTGCAATTTATTGTTACTACTTTTTATTTGCAGTGGGATATTAATGACTGACAGTCCCAATGCCTTGTTACAAATGTCATTAAGATTGGATGATCTGTGTCCACTATCAGTACATCCAGATTACATACTCTCTTCAGAACAATGACAGTCCCTTTGGAAGCACAATAAACATTTGAGATGTAATTTGGCATGAGGAGGAGTCTACTGAGAATAACATTAAACTATATCTTAAAGCTCCTTATTTTTCATTACCTGTAAGACTTGATTTGTACACTCTCCCAGAGTCCTCTGCTAGCTTTATTTCTATGAGGAGGCAAGCTTAACAAAGATTATGGGAAAAATAATATCTAATCTCGCATATGCTTGCCAGAGTTAAAGCTTGTGTTGCCATCTGAACTGTTTGTAAGCAAGCAAATACAGGGGCTTTACAACAATGTGTGCTGATTGTGATACTGTGAATTCTTCCTGTTGCAACCTGGATTACTGCACTTTATTCATCCTAATACTGTATAGCTCGTGTGGCATTTCTTATATGTAGGTGGAATTTGGAAGATGTTACATTGCACTAATCCATTCTGAATCTGTCTGAGCTTTGTGAAAATCAGAGCTTTGAACTAAGGATCAGGCATATAAATACAGAGCAGCAAAACCTCTATAGTAGTTATCTGCTAATATTGTGTATGGAAGACAAATTATAGGGATCCACTTCAAAAGTCCTGTAAATCAGGAAAACATGAAGAGGGAGAAATGCTTAGAATATATTTATTTTATTTTTAACTGAAGGGAGCCATTCTCTATATAGAAGAAACAACTCTATCTGCGACAGTTTAATACTTACCCTGTTACCCACTGTGCCAGTCGGTAATTCCCAGCAGTCCAGAATCAATGCGCTGCATCTATTCAATGATATCACACTAGCGGCTCCAAAGGGTGGAGAGCATGATGTATTACCCAAGAAATGATGTGTGAAGAAAAAAATTGATGAACATAAAAAACCTGAGAGGTTCTGAAATTCTTGTAATGGTAACTACCTTGCTTTTGTAAAGAAAACAAACCCAGAAACTTTCATACCAGTAGATTGAAAATAGGCAATAAAGGGTTTGGCCTGGTCGAGCATGTTATTGGATGCTGTCCACATTTTCTTTCTTTGCCTTGGACTTTTCATAGTCTGAACTAACAGCTTTGCTTTATAATACTGTGTTTTCATAGCAGTGGTAGTGCTGCTGAGCTGTGATAGAAGGCCTAATGTATCCAAAACTTTGTTGTTTTTCTTTTCCAGTTAAGTTGGCCTTGCAAAAGATATCAGTTTTACATACAAATCATGCTTTCTGTATTGCTACAGCGCTTTCCCTCCAGCCTCTTCCCAAGTGGCTGTAAGTGTGACCACATTGTTCTTCTGTGAAGTGGGAATCTAGTACCCCTATTTCAAAAGTTAGCAAAGCAGGGTCATTGACCTGAATGTTGCCCCATGCAGTGGGAGAGCTGAGGATGCATTTTCCAGTAAAGTGCATGCTCTGTGTTTCATTTTTTTTAATTAGGTTTGGTAGAACAATTTTTAGGCAGAGGATAGATACAGATGGGTAGGAAAGTGGTCTGGTCTAGCTGATAGAAAACAATCTCAGTGTAGGTAAAATGAATGGTTCTTTGCTGTTAACGTGCTGCTTTACAAATGTGTCTCCATTTTCTTTTGGTTTCAGTAGGAAAAGATAAGAAAGGAAAAGGTAGAGTTAAAGGATCTGTACTCTGGAAAACAGTTTACTTCTCTTGTTACTTCCTCATTCCTAGGGCTCTTCTGAAAACTGCAAATTAGGGCCACTCCTACAAAATGTGGGTGGGGACATACATGTGGGGACAGTTTGCCTATGATTGCATAGTTAAAAATGGTAGCAAAGTGCATACGCTCCCTGTGCATTGAATTCAGCAAAAGCAAATTTAATTTGGGGATTTTCTGATTCTTGAGCATTTGCATTTAAATTTTATCTTTCTATTAACTGTGTGGTGTGTGTAGCTTCTAGAATCAACGTTAGAAATATCTGAAAAAAACCCCCATCTGCTCATGTTCACTTGACTCAGCACCAGGGGTAATGACAACCAAGACTCCTGCTGACTGAAACAGTCCTGTGGGTGAGCCATGCAGGGACAGTAGCTGGTTTCAGAGGGAGAAGGAAGGCTTGACTCGTTGGCTCCCTTCCACACTCTGCAGATAAGTGTGCTTTAATGGACACAGATCCTCCTATGACCTGCCTGAGTCCCTCAATACCCAGTCTCATCTGCCCTGTCTTCCAGTTGATTCCTTTCCCAGCAGATACTGCCTCCCTACCTGTATCCATCCTTTTGGTCAGAAAATTTAACTCCTCCTCCTCCGGTTGTCTACATCCATTCCTGAGTTCCTCCTTTCCCTTTTTCCAGGTTATTTTGTTTAGTGCGGCCTCCAGAATTTGCTGCTTCTTCCAGAAGACTTCACTCCTCATCCAGCTGCTTCTCAGTACCTAACACTCAACTCACCCAGGCCTGGTCTTCCAAGCCGGTATCTTATTCAGTATGCCTCCCCTGCAGCACTGGCTCCCATTTCCTGGTTGCCTCACTCAGTGTCAGCTAGCTCCCAAGCCACGCTTGATCTGAAATATGTGAAGTCTATGTCTTTTCTTCTAATCTTCCTGCCTTATTCAGCCAACCCCCAAATCTCTCTGGTATGGCCTAAGTCACACCTCCGCCAGTCCATATGTCCTCCCCACCTTCATTTGTAGCACTGGGCATTCTCCTGTCCAGTTCCTGGGAAGCTCCTGGGCTCCAGCTGTGGTGGTAGAAGGAGAAATGCTCTTTGTTCAGGTGTTTGAAATTGCAGGAAAAACTCCACTTGATCTAAGCTAGAACATCCCTTGTGGGTAAGGACTTTGTGGTTTTTTCTTGTATGGGGGAGAAAAAGTGTTGTTTCTAAATGGTGAGCTTCTACCATGTCAACTGTAGCTTTTAAAATGCATTTATAGCTAAATTTGACTGACTTCCCGCAAGAATGGGAAAAGGCTCAGCACTGACAGAGGGAACCCAACCCCAACTGACTTTCAAGAGCAGGGCCTTGAAACATAGCCACTTCAGATCCCGGCTTCACCAATTGCAAAAGTGGTTTCAGCATGAGTAAAGCAGTCTCTTTGCATAGATTAATATGGGGGTGATATTTCCTTTAAACAGCTCAGTTTTCAGCAAGTACAGGTAAAATTTGGCAAACCAGTGAGCAGTAAAAAACAGGGTCCCGTAAAAGGAGATGTTAAGAAATTTCAGTTGCTGTATTTTTCATACAGGCAGTATTTTGTACCTGGTTGATTGCTCAAAGGTGGTTTTCCAACCCTTTGCTTCCTCGTTGGTCCATTCCTGACAGAAATCCTAGGAGAAATTGGAAGTTGGTCTGTGTAGCACAGTCTGGAGGAAGGTGTTTTTGCAATAGAGAGGGCGTGAGAGTTTCTAGTAGTGATTATAGCACAGAGCCCTTAGCTTCTATAATATTCAAGACATGATTGTATCCTGGGCTGGGTAAGGTTCATGTGAGGGGAGTGCGCACAGAGTCTGTGCAGTAGGGTTAGTTTCCTTACCTTTGAGAGCGTGATCTTAGGGAATTGCCCTTCCTTGAGGATCGTCTGTTTATCTCGGAGGTGGAGGCGGTCTCTGAGCACAGTACCAGTCATGCCGAGCATAGGTTGTTCATAAATGAGTGCACAAATCACACCTGTTCAATACTTTTTGTTCCTGTGTTTTGTTTTGTTTTGAACTTTCAGGGTCCAACCTGACCTATGCTATGTAACTCCCTGCACTGCGCCATCGCACATCCTAGCGTAACCCTGTCTTGCAGATGTATATCATTATTTTAGTGATAGGCAGCAAGCTTCATAAACTTAAGTGCAAAGCCACAGAGCACAGATGATGAGGAACACGAACCAGCTATTTGCAGCTCTGATGCACACCTGCTGATGGATTTTTTTCAGTAAGGTTTTGTCCCTAGTCTTTCTTACTTTGATAGGGCTCATACAGTAATTTGTAGGTTCTGTTGACGAGATGAGAATCTTCTGTTTTTCAGCAAAATTTGGTTTCCCATCTGCTTCTGATAGATCTCTCTATTCAGCAGACTCTGAGGAATAGTCTTGTCATTCTTGACACATAGGAAGTTATGAGCATAATTCACACCCTTTTAATGTTCATGGGTGTTATCTGAATAAATCACTGACATTAAAGTCTGTAACCCTTTTTAGTCTGAAAATTGACATTTTCAGAGCTTAAGTTCCTCTGTCTGGCTCATGTTGTGCTTGTGGTGCCAGATGTATGCAATGTCACCCATTTCAAAACCCTTTGCACTGTGCCTTGGAAGTTGTAATATCTTTAAATGGAAGTAATTACAGACTTATTCAGGGGCTGTCACTCTCTCTTTGCATCTTTCAACACCATTACCAGTGGCAAAAAGAGGCTAAGAAGACAGCGTTCTTTGGTTAGGTTTTGCTAGTTTCTTTCCACATCAGAAAGATTCTCTCTTAATACTGTCCTGGAGGTGATAAGCTGCAGGTGATCCAGCCAACACCCTACCACTGAATATCAGTCTGGGTCATCTCTGCTTCACTCAACCCTCATGAATTATCACTGTAAAGGTAAACTCTCTCTAATCAGTTCTTCTGACTGTACTTGCTGCTTCAGTTCTCCATCCCTCTTTATTTTTGGAAACTGAAGAAGAGCTGTGGCATTACTGGATTAAGTTTATTCTCTTTTTTTTTGTCCAATTGCTTCCTTACCATTTTATATCCCAAATTTATATCCTAAATTTGAGTCTCCCCCTACCTCTGTCCCCACAAATATGGATGGTACTTGCTGTAAGAATTAACCTGCTAAATAAAGCATGTTCATTCAAAACAATTAATTTAAATGAGTTAAGAGAGTCAGCCAAGTCAAATGAACAAACTTTTTTGCTGCTGATTCTTGTCAGAGATGTCTATGAATATGATGAAGCATGATAAGAACTAATTAAGCAATCATTTTGGGGGGTGGCAAAAGTGGGTTGTGTGAGTCCTCGTGAGCAGCACTGATGGTGCATGATAATTTCCATCTATATGTATTGTTAGCACAGCTTACTTTCAGGGTGCTCTCTCTCTTACTCTCTGGTATTCATTGTTATTATTGTTATTATTGTTATTAAAGCTGAAGATGTCTCGTGCTTCTGTGAATACTAGGTTCTGGAACAAAAAAATCTGTCGCTGTGGAGCAACACCAGTTCTAGAAATAAGACAAGAAAACTAAATCAAACTTGTATGTGCCATATAATTACCCTTGTGAGAGTTTAACTAGCAGTAAAGCTTTTGTTTTTCACCTCTTTCTTAAGAACATGGCCTAGTTTTCCACTTTTTTGCCTGCTGGCTTAAAGCCCATCTTGTAATATAAAAAAGGTTGTTCAGAAGTTAAGGTACCAGCCTGGGGTTAGGGAAATCTGTATTTAGTTCCCTGTCATGCCAGCCATCCACAATGATTTTTAAAGTTTGTGATGCAGATAGGATCCTAGATCTCTTTGCAGTCAGTGAGACCTGGGTTCCTACAGTTTCCTTAAACAGAAACAGGTAATAAAAGAACTCATTAGTCTTTAAAAAACACACTTAAAATCTGTGAAATGTGAATAGAGGAATGTGAAGATGAAGACATTAAAGATTTTGAGGCACTTAAGAGTTAAAGTAACTGGTGACACATCACTTCTAAAAGAGAGAACTTATTTTCTCAGAATGAGAAGACAGGAGTTTATTTTTCCCAGAAAAGAACTTTCCTGCATTCTAGTGTTGGGTGCTCATTGGAGACCATAATATCCAATATAAAAAGCAGAATATGTAATTTAACTGTACCATCTTCTACTGATATGCTTTTTAGTATTTAAGTCAATATAATATTTCTCTCTCTTTTTACCACTCTATCTTTCCTGTTGTGCTGATAAAATATCAAATACTTTCTTGAAATCCATATAAAATTCTGAACACTCATTTATTTTTATTGTACAGTCATTCCGGGTTATATATTCCATGCAACCTAAACTCTTTTATTGGCAACATTTGATGCTTGGATGATGTAAGGAGCTCTGCACTGGGTGCCTGTTTCAGATTTGTTGGCCATAGCGCTGCTGAATTTATGTTTTTCTAAACTGTTCTGTCACTTTAGTTCTCAATTAATGGTTCTAAGTTCTGTTGTAATATACTTTGTGTCAAAAAGTTGGATAAATTTCAAATATAAATAAAACAGAAACCTCAAAGATGGATGTTTAGAAGGTTTACAATTCTTGCTGTTCCATAGCCCTTTGAGGGTTGGTTGGTTTGTTTGTTTAAATTTTATTTTAGAGAAGCTTTTTCTTAAACTGCTTTTTTCTTTCTTTGCACTTGTACTGAGCAGGTCATATTTTATACATGCCACGTCCATGTTCTGTGCTCATCCCAAACACTCTTAGGCTTCATTTTACTTCAGGAAGAAAGCATCTCTGCACCGTAAAACTGAGGGAGAGATTGTAGCAAGCACACTGCATGTACTAGCAACCCTAGGGAATACATGACCTCTGTGTTGGATTGCCGCTCTACTAGCACAGGATGAGGTCGGTGCTAGCATCCTTTCACAGCTTTTCCTGCCTGCACTGTCCCAGGTACCTTGTCACTTGCTTCCATCATACTTTTGTTTTGTGGTAGCTTTTTTTCACACTTGGTTGTGTGAGCTTATGACAGAGCTTAAGGCTGTTCAGAAAAATGTTGCCGCTTAGAGCAAGAGCTGCACACCTGTTTGAAAGCAGAGCTTTGCATCATTTTAATAGCTGCAAGAGTGAAAGAGAGATGTGTGGGTTACAGTTTAAGAGTTAATGGAAACTGGGGTTGAGGTGGAAGTTCTTGGTAGAGTACGTATTTTATAACGGAGGGTTTGAGCTGTAGTAGTTAAAATGAGGAAAAAGGAGCTGCATCAGTTTGGTAATTCATTTTTTGGATATACATTACAGTTTGTACCCAGACAGGAAGCTTGTTAATGTAAATGTTTCCAAATGCCAGCCTCAGATGCATTGATGGTCTCATTTTTGGCTGTGTCCACTGTGATATTTACTGTTGGTTCTGGTGTTGTCCTGAATGAGCTCAAGCTGTCTCATGTTTACCACCCTTCCTAACGAGAATCATCTGTACTGCACCTCCAGCATGGCATCAAGGTACCTCCTGAGCTTTGTCACACTGCACAAAGCAGTGCAATCACTCTGCAGGTGCCTTGTCTGCTTCCATGAATTTGTCTCTGCCTAGGGCTGGCAGAGAGCTCAGGAGTGTCAGAGGGGACACAGAGGGAGGAAGTCAAGACAGGGAATTGTTGGGTTGGTGCTCACTGATTTCCCATGCTGGAGGCCTGCAGGGTGGGTGGAAACATGGTCATGAGTGGGGAGGTTGGAGGTAGGGAAACCCCAGACTGACCTCAGCCTTGGAGCTTCTGCAGAACTTCCTGGTCTGAGGTGAACTGTTGTTAGGGATTGAGCTGAGGGGCTTGCAGGAGACTGCAGCCTAGTTGGCAAACAGACACTTCTTCAGGGATGACCCTAAACTGAACCCCTATTAGGACTGTAAGCACCACGCTGTAACCAGAAATCTCTTTCTGGACTGCTTAGACAAGATAAAACAGGACATTGCATATTGTCTTATATTGTTATAGTTTTGTGGAAAGATATCATAGCATTTACTGGAGAATGCTTGTAAGTCATATTCAGTAATTTCAATTTAACAGAATTTTACAGTACAGCTACAGTTCTTTATTGAATGACACAGGTTCATTAAAATTCTGTAAGAATTGTATCATTCATTTTCAGAAGCTTCTTGAACTCCACAGGAACCTTTTGCTTTCCCTTCTATTATGCCTTATAGGCTTTTTTGTAAGAAGAGTTTCTGTTTAGCCAGGCATTAGTGATGCTGTGGTAGTCCCTGGCTCTTTATGAGGCCAGAAATCTCAGCAAGACTCTCCATTTACTGTGGACGAGATCCAAAGTCCACTGTATAGTCAGTGGAAGTCTTTGCATCAATTTAAATAAATGTTGGCTCAGGCCCTGTAATAGTGGCCAACTTTTTCTCTGCCATAATGGTCATGACAGTGCTTTTAAAAAGTCTGTCTTTTTCTTTCTTGGTAAACGTACCATATGCCAGCATCATAAGTAGTTCAGAAAACACTGTGTGTATGTTCGAAGGGCACTGAATAGCTCTGTGTGTGGAGAGCTACCAGGCGTAGGAGGATGTTTCTGCTGAGCCATTAGGCACACGCTTACTGTTGGTATTGCTGCCACTTCCAATAATCATATTTAATTTATCAAAAGGGAAATGCTGTAAAATTGTAACGTCAAATCTCTGATTAGGTGTGTGAAGGTGAAGGCTTGGAGTTTTTCTTTGCTCTCGGATGCTCTTTACCCCTGAAAATGAATTCATCTGTTATTTTCTGTGCTTACTTCTACAGTCCGTGCAAAACATTCTAATGTCGATCTGCCCAGTGTGCACATCCCCTCTATCTATGCAAATATGTGGCTTAAGCATAGGCTTTCTTCTGTAGTGTCCATCATATTAACTGCTAAAGCCATGGAAGTAATAATATAACAGTGTATCAAGTGGCTTCAGTATTTGGACCTCACAAGTCTCTGTAGTCTGCATTTCCGATGGATGCAAATTTCAATTAATCCCTCTTAACTACTCAAAGGGGAGGACTGAGTTGGCCACGTATATTCAAACAAATAAGAGTAAGACCACCTAAGGCGTGATACAGAAGACCATCTGACCTGGCAAGTGTGGAAAGCACCCTAATTATTCCTTGGGTCCAAAATTTGGACAGCTTGACATCTCAAAATAATACTTTTTGACTTTAAATAGACTTGGAGTTAAAATATGGATTTAGGCCAGTGTGATGATAAAATATGATCAGATGGGTAAGGAAGTGTGCAACTTATATCTACCTTAATCTACCTTCTGATATTGCTGCGCACATGCTCACAGTTAATTAAATTACTGCTACAGAGCAGACAATCCCAGTTCCTGCCCCAGAGAACTTTATGACCAAAGTACAATGCTTAAGTATTTAAACGAAAAGAGAGAGAGAAAAGTAAGTTAGGGGAGGTGCTTTTGCAGATGCCTGGAGATCTGTGTATCCCATATGACAGAAAAAGCTAGATGTAAATTAGGTAGCCTGAGTCCTCTATATATTATGCCATGTTGGTGATGTGCTGTCTCAGCTAATTCACCTTGACAAACCCTAGATGGGGAGTTCACTCCAAACATTAGAGACAGTCTGTGGGAAAGCTGAGGGGTATTTCTTTCAAAGTTTAATGAATGGGCACTAGAGATGGACAGTAGGTATACATTAGAAGTGGGTATTTTGGTAAGACAGCAGAAGAAAAAGGAAGGCGGAATATAGGTTGTGGAGACACTGCAGTTCTGATAACAAGTAGCCCCTGAGGATGTTGTCTTCCATGCAGCTGGTGACAAGGAAGAGCTCTTGCAAGCAACATTTTCTGCCTCCAGCAAGAGTCTGCAGGCCAGTGTCATTGCTATCTCTAGGGAAAGTGGCTGCTCACATGCATGGGACTTGGATGCAGGGTTATTGTCTTTTGACTATGAGAAGGAGGAAAGAACAGACGCAGGCATTAAAAATAAATAAATTAAAAGTTAGAAACCAAATAAGGAAGTGCACAGCAGTGTGAAAATAGGAATGCAAAATAAGAATAATATTAGAATTTTTTTTTTTTTTTTTTTACAGAATTGATTAAACTTTAGACATGAACTCTTATCATTGTGTGTCGAGGTTATGGTCCACTTTGATGCTAAGGGGCATCTGACTGTGTGTGTTTTTGAGGTCACTGTGCTGGGAAATGCCAATGACAACTACAAGCCCAGCTTAGGGGTGGTATAATGATAATAGGAGTCTGAAACTTGCTTGTTCACAGGCAGTGACACCCAGTGCATCCTGTCTTCCTGAACATTAAAATCAGACTGATTTAATGGTAAATGAAGTTAATTCCCTAGCAGTTGGCATGTAGGACTCAGATCATTGTAAATTTGTCGCAACTCATTTAAAATGTCAATCAGTGAAACACATCTGATAGTACAGAATGCCTTACCATGGTCACATTATAAACAAAATCAGTTAGAAGAATTTCAAAACCTTATTTTCAGAAAGACTGAACTAAAAGAAATACATGCTGCAAACAGGGTTCCCCACCCCTGTTGTCTGAGTTAGATGGCAACAAGAATGGATATGAATACAAAATTAACTTCTGGTTATAGTCTCAAGAATGGTATTTTGCTGGTCAGGTCCTTACATTTGGCTCACTGTTTTAGGCTCATAATAAAAGCTGATATCTGGGAAAAAAGTTCTGTGTGTAGCACTCTTATGAAGTAAACATTTAGACTGTTATTAGGCTAAAATCATGATATTGACTCCCTGCTGGTACCAAAGGTTTGTATGAAAAGGTTAGATGAGAATGTATAAGTATTTACAGTGCTCCTAGGCAGGGTTTCACATTAGAGTTTATTGCTCAGAATTAATATCCTGGTTTTGCACCAAGTATTACTCATAAATGCTCAGCTTCAGTGTTTTGCTATAAAAGGAGGAAAGAGAGACATCTGAAAAGGAACAGGTTTTGTCTCTGCACACACTGATAGAGGCAATGTGATACTCTCTTTAATCTTTTAAAGGTCATATTCTCCCTCCATCCCTTCATTTCTCTTCACTTACAGCTTTTCCTCAAATATTAATGCATGACCATTGCATGCCTGTTGCTTCTAACTGACTGGGGTGCAGCCTTCACATGTAATTACAGTTATCGTATGAGGAACTCTGTGAGGCTTCTGCAATAACCCTGGTAAGTGCCTTGTGCTGCAATAAGGAAACTTCTCACTTCAGGGTAAGCTGATTACTGCAGAGGGGATTCAGGTCCTGACTTCCCCCACTTCCATCCCCATGCCTACCATGGCTGCCTTGTTTTCAAGTGCTGGGAGTCTGCGCCTCTTTCAAAAATCTCCAGTAGTGGCCTAGGAAAGTCCTGAGCTCACTGGCTTCATTGATCTGATCTGATATGACAAATACTGTGTACTCACATCCTACAGCTGATGAACAGAGAAAACCAAAACTGCTTGGAAGATGCTCTAAATTAAGTTGCATTCTTATGTTAGCAGAAAAACAGTGCCACGTAAGTGTGGCTTTTGCCAACACACAGCATGGGTCAATGCTGACTATCAGCATCAGGGTTCTCTCTAAATTTGGCCCATTAAGCATGAAATACAGGACCACTCTCGAGCATGAATGAATGTTTAGATGAAAGTTTTTCTCTGACAGCTTTTACAAAAATAGATTTCTTTCCCCTTAAATTGAGCTGGTGGTTGACACATTTTGCCCTCAACTGAGAAAGATTTTTAATGTATCTTGGAGCAGTGGGGTGCAAAAGTTTGATAGTTTCTTTCCACTGAGTGCACAGGGGAGCAAGAAAACCACTTTTTATTTGCTCTGTTTATTTGTTCAACCTTTGGAGCTGAGGGTTTCACTGAAGCCTTTTCTCATATAATACCTTACAGTTTGTCCAAGCTCCACTCTGTTGAGTGCTGAGACGTACTCGATACGACAAACGTGGTATTGCAATCCCAACACACAGAAAGTTATTAATTAATGATAATAAACTCATCCTGAAAAAAAAAAATCCCCCAAATCTGTAAAATCTTCTAGAAGACTCAGCTGTTAGGAGGTTCTTGGAGCATGATGAATAGTTCTTATTGGGAGAACCAAGAATATGCAAGGAGTGAGTCCACTCAGTTTTCACCTAGTTTAGATTTTTCCCATCAAGATGTACTATATACTTCAGGCAGGCTTATTAAAGAAATCATGGTGTGACAAACACTTTTCTGCAGAATGGTGAGGAAAGGCTTCTAAACTATTTCTGAATCTAAACTTTCCACACTCATTATGAATAGTCTCTCAAGTTTTATCCATACATTCTCTGCATGTGTGCATGCTCCCACCCTACATTTTGATAATTACACTGTGATGTAACATTCATAAGATCTCCTTTCAGTTGAAGCACCCCAGGTGAAGAATGGTTTCAGAAGTTTTAAGTTAGGTACCCGGTGTTTGGCCAAATTATCTCTTTCAGGTTTGAAATCTTTTCTTTTTCCAGTAGCACTATCCAAACCCAGTATATTTCTGTCAGCCTCCAATTCAGCTTGTGTTACAAAATGAACAAAGATTATTCAACTGCTTATTTTCAGGAGAGGGGGCAGAAGAGATAATGGTTATTTTTAGGTTTAAATTAAGTTCAGGTTTAAGTGCGTTGAAATCTTAGTAGGTTTTTGTTCAAATGGTGGCAGTTGTTGCATAAGCTGTTCCGCTATCTTGAGATAAAACTTCTTTAAAGTCTGTGGAAGTTGAACCTAAGTCCTTGCTGGCTTTGGAAATAGCAGGTCTGGACCCTGATATTCAAGGATTACAGGATTATATAGTTTTGTTATATTTGTTATTTACTGACCATGTAATAGTGACATTGACTTTTCCCTCCAAAAGACTCTCAATCTATAATCATGTGTCTTAAAAAATGTGGTCATCAGTTTCCCATCACAAAATCATACCGTCTTATTTATGGCTGCTGACCTCTCTTTACTGGGTCCTGTCCTTGTATTAGAGCCATCAGCCTACAAAATCACATGCTTAAAATGCGAATGTTAGCAGAACTTGGGTAGAAAACTCTGGGGCAGAGTCACTGTTCTTCAGTAAGTGTCTAAGTAATTTCCTAAAGAGGACACAGAAAAGCTCTTTCTAAGATTGTAAAACTCATGGTGATGTGACAGTGGTGTGGCCAAAACCAGAAAAAACACAAGAGGGATTGGGAATACCAACATTTTACAGAATGCATTTAAAAAAATCAAGTTCCATGCTTAATATTTAACTACATCTTTCTGACCATTAAAGGGTAGGAAGGGACTTTCACTGGAAGCATGTTAGCCTTCTAATTGTAACCTGCTCATTACAGCTTCTTAATGAGCATTTTTAATAGAGATCAGAGTTAAAATAGAAGCAAACAGACATTTTTGATGGTCTGAGAAGTAGGCTTGAAGTATGTATGTAAATGTTTTGAAACTCTCTATAAAATATTACTCTAGTTTACCCTTTTTTGTGTGGCAATATACTGAATGTATACCACTTTGTATCAAAGTATCAAATTGTTTCATAATACATAAACCCCCCAATTTTGTTACAGAAAAGATAAAATATTTCCATTTGTACTAAGTAGCATAACTTAATGATTTTAAGACATTTAAATTGTATGTAAATTTAACTATTTTTAAATCACGGTGGCATTTTAATAAAACTATTAATAATTTGAATATGGAAAAAGAAAAAAAGTAAAAAAAAACCCAAATGAAAGGAAAAAGATTTAAAAAATCATGTGAGTGAAAAAAACATACATTGCATCTTTATAACGCATATTTGGCTTTACAGATACTGATGTATCATCTTAAATTAATGCAGTAGTTTTAAAATACTGCATTATTAAATATTTCTGAAGTTCCAAATTGAAATAATGCACTTCCTTAAAACCAAAAAAAAAATTAACAGAAAGAAATCCGAAATGAAATTTTC
>WAAD01042713.1:5884-56174 GCA_013389945.1 Fregata magnificens
CATCTTTAAAAATTAAATTTAAGAAACTATTTAGATGGGTACTACTCACGTCCCTTTTTTTTGTTGAAATTCTTTGTCAAAGTCAATTCAAATATGGAAGAAATTAATGTTGACCTTTTTTTGGCAAATAAATTCTTTGTTAAACATGTATTGGCTCATTCCTCTCCTGTTTGGAAATTCCATCATCTACTTTGAACACATTTTAATTCACCTCCAAATAATCCATTTACTCTTCTGAAACTCAGAGCATTGAAAGTATTGAGAAGGATGATTGAGTAATGCCCACATATGGAACTGCAAAATAGTTAAGCTGTGTTCGAGTCAGACATATACTTATGTCATGGAAAAAACACTTCCTGTTGCATATAAGTCTGTGACAGTATACTTAATGAACATAATGATTTGGAAAATTGCCTACAAATCTTTTGAATCCATCATAGAGTAATGTTATGTCAAAGGTGATTGTTAGCTGTGAGGAGGAACAGTAACAATAGAGATGGTAAGATGATATTTTATGAAATGTTTTTCATACCTAGACTTCAAAATTCTCTGCAGAAGATTATAAGTAACATTAACTGGTTTTTAGATACAACTTCCAAGAGCAGTAACTTGATTAATGTTCCATAGCAAGTTAAGGGTAGAGATGAGAATAAAACTGCAACAATAGAATTGTGAACTGAGGTGTGAGAAAACCTCTGGTCTGATAAAGAAAAGCAGGATGTGGTTTGGGTTTTTTGTGTACTCTCATTTAGGTTTTGACTTTTAAGCCTAAAGGCTTAAATTTTTTAAGGTTTCTCCCTNTGGACTTAATGGCACTGCTAGAAGATTGGTCTCTCAGATCTCAGACTTGAGGCTATAATACTAGATTGTCAACTTGTCTAACAATCCCATTTCAGACTTACAGTGAAGATGACATTGTAGGTATGATTAGCTAATAGAAATAAAAAGATCATGATGCTTTTGCAAACCTGGCTGTTGTAGTCCAGTGTTTGGCTGGCAGTAAATTATTTTAAAATTTAGCAATAGATAGTATTTTTCTTAAACTTCAGCAGGCATACCCTGATCCTATTGCCCATGCAGTTAATAAAGGTGTTAGAGCACCTTTACAACTGTCTCGCATGTTCATTATCTGTTTAACATTACACCTACCCCAGTACTTTTTCCCCTATGGAAAGCAGGTTCCTGTTGGAAAAATGCCAAAGTGTAGATTGAGTGACATGCAGAAGCTTTTGCTGTCGTGTGACCCCCTGACACTCAGTAATGAAACCAGTCTTCGGTGTTTGTATAAAAAGAACATTCAATTTTCAGGGAAATGTCAGTAAGATTATTTTCTTTTCTTCTCTTTTATTATTTTTTTATTTTGCTTGGTTTTTAATCATTGTTTAGGTCCTGTATTTTTAGGTAACAATGAACAATTCTGAAAAAAATGTACTGAAGTTTTGACATTTTTTCTTATCTTTTGAATAATTTTGCTTGTAGATAGGAATGAGGGGAAAAAAGGTAGAGGAAATACATGTAAACAATAAAAATGTCTCTCTAGTAGTCAAACTGACTTTTTGCATATGCAGAACGTTAACCTATATGCACTTTCAGGCTAAGGAACGCATCCTCGTAGTACACAGAGGAAATCACAAATACATGGGATCTGCATTAAGGCTACATTCACACACAAACACCAAAACAAACCCAGCTGCACAAGATTCACATAGAGTTATGAAAATGGAATTAATCCTTAGTGGTAGTGGTGACTCTGGACTGATTTCCAGAGGCTCTTTAGCTGTCTTTTGTGATCTAATCATGATGATTAGAGCCTGCTCAAATTAGTGATTCCTTGGTGTGAGTGCTGAAGTGAGAAAGGGGAAGGGGAGAGGAGAAGGACTAGTAAAACCTATATTTAGTTTGGGTTTGTTGTTGTTTCTTATTGAAGAAAAATCTGAAATGTATAACTGCACTGCAAAAACTCCATGCTGTGTTAGTTACTTGTAAAAAATGAAAGCAAAAAGAAACAGATTCATCATGGTCTGCTAGCAAAGGCAGTCTCCCAGCTGAAAGAAACAGTGGGTTCAAATTTCCATCAGGTCGATGAAGGAAACAGCTTGAATCTCTTGGCTGAGTGTCCACTATGGTGTATTTTATCCACTTGCGGGAAGACTTTACCCTTTTTGGTTTCGTCCATGGATGGTGTCCTACTATGTGCAAATTAAATATTCATTAACATTGAAACTAAAAAACAGGTGTCCCACTTCTAGAGCATACGTCCTGATTACCCTAATAAGGAGCAATTCTCTTTGTCTCAAAAGACTTTTAAGCATTTAATGCAAAGTAGAACAGCACTAGCGGGAAGAACTGAGGAAGAATGACCTCAGAGCATCCTTGTGTCAGGTTCATTCTCCTGAGAAGTCAGATACCTGCATTCTAACCTATTTTCCAGGGGAATACAAAGATTTTAATAAAATGGAGCAATGTCAACAGGAGACTCTGAGCATATCCCTCCTTAGAACAGTCTTTTACATAATACCTGTAGGATATGCTCATTGAAGTGTCTTCAGGTGGAGGGAGGTCTGAACTTCGAGATATCACTGGACCAATTAATTCTATTTTTAAAAAAGTACCCTATCACACTTGAATATGAAAAGAGCTTCAGGATGTTCAAGACTGTCTTTTTTGAGGAGACAAAAGGTGCTATGTGAAAAGTGAACCCTCTGGATCTAATGTTTGTAATACGAGTTGTATTTATTACAGATATTGTTTAGAGAGTCTCTTTGCTGGTACACAGAGACATGAGGAATGGAATCCTGGTGTCACTTGAGATCTAACTTTAGAAAAATAGGCACTTTTATAGCTTGTCTTAGCTGACCTCTCTTAGATCTCTAAATTGCAATGACATGAACTGAGGCCTTTCATTGCCTGTCTCCCTTGATTACTCAGTTGAGACTGTTAGACTAGATATTGGGGAAGATGAATCCTTTTAGGAAATGTACACTTCTGAATCCCACAGCCACTAACTCATCTTTCCTTCCAGGAGAGCCTATTCAAAGCTGACTGGAAAACTACTTTGCCCACATACACATTTTGAAGGTCTGTCCAGTCCCTACAGATTTCTGCTACTTTGGCAGTTTCTTGTTGCTGACCAAAGATCACGCCTAACATCTACTTAATAACCCTACATATCTGAAGTTCAGTGTTACAAGAGCTGGCGCAGAATAAAAACTTAAACTGAAACAGATGAAGACTTGCTGTTTCTTGCAGTGAATTTTTTGCAAAGAGGGGATTATGCAAGGTGAATAGAGTAGCCAAAAGAAAACATCACAAAGGAGAGTGAATGAACAACCTTGCTGCCTTAAGAATTGAGTAAGGGAATAAATATGCTGCCAAAGGGGAAAATAACCTTCCCAGCTCTGTCTTAATGACAACCAAGAGCAAAAAGATAAGCGTGTTCAGTATTTAACTTGATTTAAAGCTTGGCCACTGTTATAATCCTTGTGAGAAGTATCGCATTAGTTGGAAAAGATTGTAGGCTTAAAACTATGTGCATACATGTGTTCCTGAGAAGAAATGGATTTAACGTTGTGCACAAGTGGATGGTAAATCAGGACCTGGTAGAGAGTATATAGGAACTTCCTATTTAGTTCTCTGTGTGTCAGAAATAATACAGTGCATTTACAGTATGACCCTGAATCACTGCAGTCAAAGCAAATGTGACTAATAACTGCAGTGCACACAGAAACTATCCATTAAGGGTTGATTAAAACTCATTCAAGTCACAAACCTCTTGTTAGCACCAAGCTTCAAGCTGTCAGCAAAGTGATTAAGAAAATGCCCTTCATTTAATTCTGATATCTCAATGCATTTCACAGAGAGACAATCACAGAAGTACTCATGCATTCATTACACACTCAGATTGTCAGCAATACA
This sequence comes from Fregata magnificens, assembly GCA_013389945.1. NCBI lineage: Eukaryota > Metazoa > Chordata > Aves > Suliformes > Fregatidae > Fregata > Fregata magnificens. The sequence continues at coordinate 9,800 of WAAD01042713.1, forward strand.
AAAAGTTGTGCGGTGCTCTGTGTTGATGGGAAGCACACGTCACAAATATGAGTAAGTAGTACAAATCTATGCCACACAAGTACAAAGGCTGCCATTCATATTGTCATGTCAGATTGTCTTACTGCATCTTGCTAGTTAGGATCAAGTAAATGTAAGGTATACAGTAATGTTATTTCTTTTTGCACAGGGAAAGTAGATTCCATGACAGCATATCATAGTTCCATAACTCGTAACTAATTATTCCCACAATTCTGAGTGCCTCAGATTTCTATTGACCATCAGTAAAGAGGAAAAAGACCTCTTTCAATCCTGTGAGGCTAAAAATTCAGAATTATCTACTGCAAGCTTGAAATGCTTTTCTACCATTTCCTCTTATGTATTCTCTGACAAAGTTTTTGCATCTTGTAGATGTTTCTTTTTGTACCTTACTTGATCTCTACTAAATGCTTTCCATCAACAGCAATGTATTTCCTAAATGACGTACTTTGTGAGAGAAATTTCTTCCTTGTTTTAGAAGGAAATTTCTGAACCATGGTGAAACCACTCAAGATGTATTGTTAAAGTGCATGGAGAGTTGTTTGATCATGGAAGAGCTATCCCTATGCTTTATGTATGAAGTCATCTAGACTGACTCCAGCAGAGCCTCCAAAAACTATGGTATGGAAGGTATTATGTCCGAGCTCATGGGCTCCTCAAGCAAGAAACATGCTTTACAGTTTGAAACATGATTTATAGTTTGAAACATGATTTACAGTTTCCTTCTAGCTTGGCACCTTCCATACTGCTTTTGATTTAGACATCCAGACACACAAGTCACACATTTAAATGAGACAGATGTGGATGTGGAAATTATCTTACCTTCTAACCCAGCCAGATCTAGGAACTATAGTGGGAATTCAAACAGTGCTATGAATTCTGTTGGTGTCTTTACACATGTACACACACACAGATGCATACACAGATATTGCCTCCCCTGCCCGTGTAATGAATGTATAGAATGAACATGTGCATGACATCGCATTCGTCCTCAGACACCCCACCCCAAAAGCGCTTATAGGTTTGTTCATGTTGATCGCTGAATTATCTCAGCGTTGTGGAAGATTACAAGGTCATTACAGCACCTAAGAAATGCTTTTCTTCACCCTAAATGAAGGGACGAAGGGATAGAGGACGAAGAGATAGGACGAAGAGATAGATCAGCAACTTTGCTGATCATACCAAACCGGGAGGAGTGGCTGATACACCAGAAGGCTGCGCTGCCATCCAGAGAGACCTGGACAGGCTGGAGAGCTGGGCCGAGGGGAACCGAATGAAATTTAACAAGAGCAAGCATAAGGTCCTGCACCTGGGGAGGAGCAACCCCATGCGCCAATACAGGTTGGGGGCTGGAAGGTAGCTCTGCTGAGAAGGACCTGGGAGTGCTGGTGGACAGCAAATTGACCATGAGCCAGCGCTGTGCCCTTCTGGCCAAGAAGGCCAACGGTATCCTGGGGTGTCTAAAGGAGCATGGCCAGCAGGTCGAGGGAGGTTATCCTCCCCCTCTACTCCACCCTGGTGAGGCCACATCTGGAGTACTGTGTCCAGTTCTGGGCTCCCCAGTTCAAGAAGGACAGGGAACTGCTGGAGAGAGTCCAGCGGAGAGCCACAAAGATGATCAGGGGACTGGAGCACCTCCCTTATGAGGAACGGCTGAGAAACCTGTGTTGGTTCAGCCTGGAGAAGAGAAGGCTGAGGGGGGATCTTGTCACTGCTTATAAATATCTGAAGAGTGGGTGTCAAGAGGATGGGGCCAGACTCTTTTCAGTGGTGCCCAACGACAGGACAAGGGGCAATGGGCACAAATTGGAACACAGGAAGTTCCACCTGAACATGGGAAAAAACTTCTTTACTGTGAGGGTGACAGAGCATTGGAACAGGCTGCCCAGAGAGGTTGTAGAATCTCCTCTGGAAATATTCGAAACCCGCTTGTACGCAGTCCTGTGCACCCTGCTCTAGGTGTCCCTGCTCAAGCAGGGGGTCAGACGAGATGATCTCCAGAGGTCGCTTCCAACCCCTACCATTCTGTGATTCTGTAAATGCTTGATTAAATTCTGAAGCTCAAGGTAGAATTAGCTGCAAATTTGGGCCAGGATGCTCCAAGAGATCAAATTGAGGTTTAATTGAAAGCTACTGGCACAGCACAAATTATAGGCATTCTCCTCTTGATGTAACTCTTCTGATGTATAATTATTTAAAAAAAATTTGACAGTACTTATTGTTTAACCGTTGTCAAGCTAGTCAAAGCTACCAGAGATCTAGGGAGAGAAATGGCACACTGCAAATTTAATATCGCTCAGATTTATATTGGTTTCCTCCTGGCCTCATAGATAATAAGGAAACATTGCTGTGAAAGAGCAAGCAGTCAAAAAAATAAAAAAAAATAAAAATCCCTCCCTGCTGCAGCCGTACGCAGAGACCTTCATAGGATTTTAGGCACTGACTCTTATCTTTCAGTGGGGAGAGGGAAAGGAGAAAGTGGGAAATAGGCATGAAATGCAATTCTGTTCCTTTTTTTCCTTTGTTCCAAGAATTACTTGATGCTCTGACATTCCCTATGCTAACACGCACAGACGACTTCACAATCCAGTGTCCTCAATATAGAAATTAACATTCTCTAAATCAAGGTGTGGTTCCTACTAAATGTATTGTTCCCTCCTATACTTCTGCAAGTAGAGAGATGCCTCGCAAAGCCATTACAGAAACTCTGATTGAAAAAAATATTTTATAATGTCCTTACCAAACTACCCACAATGCCTTAGTATCCCCTGTGGTTAAGATCATTGTCTTTTCTTCCAGAGTTTAAAAAATCCATTAGGTTTTTATTATAAAATATTGAAAAAGTTGAAGTTATTGGTACAATTGTGTCCTAAATTATACCACACATGAATCCTAAAATGAAAGAAATCGTGGAAAAATGAGATTAAAAAAAAAAGGTAAATCTGTTCTTTTTTATAAATTTGTTCCTGCACATCTCTTCTATTAAACAATATGTTTTAGAATTGGGCCTAATATTTGTTGCACATTCGACTAAAAGAGTCCTCAACTCAAAGCCTGGAGTTATCTGTCACTCTGCTTATCATATGCAGACTGTCCTTTGAGTAAGGCTGCTACATAGCAGCCAGTGACCACCTTTGTGCAACGAATTATGAGCTGGTGATTTGGGATCTTTTACGTCTACTGGACCTGTTTTATTTAGTAAAGAAATTTCTATTTCAACCCTTAAGTGTAAAATGAGATCTGTAGCACTTTATGCGATCTTGAAAGAAGAGAGAGGATCCAGGCTCTGCCATCAACCTGGAGTTCATTGTTCAAAATTATGTGGTGAAAAAATGATGGAAGAAAGAGTAGAAGATTGCTTGAGAGAGCAAAAGTTTGAGATGCATACACAATATATTGGTTTCAACAGCAAGGTCACACACCACACCTGACCAGGAGAGAGGCTAAAAGGAAACTAAAGATGTGCTCTTTCCCTATGACCTCAGAAACCTTAGAAAACACAATATCACAGAGAAACACATCATTATACTCACATAAAAGCCTGAAAAGCTTCTAAATGCCAAATCCCAGGTGGATTCCATGCCTTTAGAAGGCATGAATTACATATTTGTTGAGCAAACAAACCCTCAGTCCTTGCTAAGACAGTTGGATATGGACAGAGGACAGCAGAAGTGCCAGGGAACTGCCATGATTTCAACAAGTCTTTTCTGTCCCTTAGAGCAGCAGTTTATCGTTAAATTGGGAAAAGCCACCCAGACTAGACAGGGAGAGGCGGGAGAGACCTGCAATACCCACATCAGAAGTGGGCAAACACCACTGATTTGTGTTTACCCTCAATTACACCACTGCTGTGGAGATGAGGAGGATATTTATGAGAGTGCCTACCCAGGCCATTATTGCTGTGCATGAAGTATGTGACAGCCCGTAATGGAGGTGTGAGGTGAATGCAAAGAAATGCTCTCTAATGAAAACGGCATTGGATTCCGTTAAGCCTCTCTCAGCACCAGTCTTGAAAATATTAAGAGAAATAATGAAATATAATTAAAAAATAATTTTCTTCTAATGAAACAAAATTAATCGCTAAGCTGGCACTGCTGTGTAGGAAAATAAAGTGTAGGAGTATCAACACCAGAACAGCTTAGTGCTTAAGGAAGGAACAGGGTCAGTCATTAAGCTCAGTCATGCTGCTCACCTCCAGAGCCCCAGGAAGGATGCAGAGGTGAGAGGATGGACCCGCCCCGGTGAGGAGAGGCTGCTAAGTGCAGAGCACAGGGCTGGTTGCCCACCAGCTCCAGCTTTCTGCTTCAGGTTTGCTACTGACCCTTCCCTGTGATGTTAAGCAAACCTTCCCCTCTTCCCCTTTCCATCCTATATCTGCCTAGAGTGTATGGACTTCTGGATCTGACCATCAGAGTTTGTGTAGCCCTTGGCTCTGTAGATGCACACAGAAGTCAGAGAAATGTCATTTCTGCGAGGATTTGGAGCATGTCATATCTAAGAACTAGCAGCAATGAGCAGAGCAATCATGGTGGGTCCCTTATGTCCTCACTCTATGAAGAGCTGAGCTGCTCCAGTTTTTCGTCCTATTTATTTGATTTGTCACTTAGGATATGGAGATGGTGAACAGTAATTTTCTAACAGAATTATTTGGAAAACAGGCATTCTTCTTCTGTCCTTACAGCACTGTAGTGTAACATAGTCTTAATCCTAAATAAATCTTTCCCTTTTATGTGAAAGCCTGACCTCTACTTAGCAGCAATAGTAGTAAATAGTAAGAAAACATATAAACTTATTTCCCAGGCTGAGCAAGGTAGCTCTCATCATCACAAATGTGGGGTTTTTTTAATTTTGTTTAATTTTCTTGGTTCAGGTGACCCGCTTCCCTTTGTAATGAAATGAACTTTCAGTGGTAAAACAATGAGCTCAACAGAATTGAAGTCCACAAAAAATACAAAGTCATTCCACTGTCTATCCCTATAATGTGTCCAAAAAACTGTGTATAAATTGGAAGAGAGCTGGCTCTCCCTGTGTCCTTTTCACCTCCTGGCTGCTGGACCCATGGGACTCTTCCAGCCTCAACAATGTTTTAAGTTTCAAAAGGTGTCACTGAGTCGAGATTATTTTTACAAGCTAAACTAATAACACATCCTATTGTACCAATAATAGAAAGGTCAGGCCATCCAGGCAAAAGCTACGCAGTGTCACTTCTGAGGTGAAAATTTGGAAGCAAAGCTCCCTCTGTGATGTGCTGTAATGCAAACAGGGTTACCTTTGGGGCATCATAATCCTCTTTGGGGATGTGTTTTCTAGCTCCCAGATGGTGTATGATCAGAGGAATAAGGGTAGAATTTCAGCCTTAAGTGGGAATCGACTTTCATTTCTGTTCACATGGTTGCTTGTTGTATTTACCAAGACATAAATATACACATCTGTATACAATATTTTTAATTATTGCAAGCTTCAGCTTTCAGCATTTTCTTGTTAGATGTTGCTTGTTTGCAGAATTCCACTGTATTAGGCTGGTTCCCTAACGTCAATGCAACCTACTGTTGTTGAAGAGTTTAACATAATAAGCCAGCAAATCACTCAAAGTCTTTTATATGACATGGAAGCATCAGAGTGAAAGATGATGCAGAAAGTTATTAAAAATATTGTAGCAGATGAGAACTTAAGTATTGAAAAAAAATCTATCCAGATGTCATGAACCAAGTTGAGAAGTATTATCTAGGTTTTTTTTTAAATGCTTCACATTTCCTATTAATTGTCCTCAAGGAAAATGTTATCAGTGATTTCAACATGAATCTGATTAAATGCATTTAGTGATACCTAACTTTGGACTGATGGCTCCTTAGGGGGAAAACCACGAATTCAATAGTCTTTGAATAGGATTCCAGATGGGAATTAGCAAGCAGTCCATGTCTCTTGCTTACTGACACAGGCTTGAAGTTGTGCAGAAAGGCTTTAAGTAGAGACTACAGCTCCCATTGAATTCAGTGATGAAGGGTAAGGCCCTCACACAGTATTTCTGGGACCAAGTTAAAAAACTCACATGTCCAAACCAGATCCACAAATCCTTGCCCGAATCTCCAACTTTCCCAAATAAGTGAGGAACGCATCTGAAAATCCTTATTCTTTTACAGGAAATGATGATATAAAAGATACATTCACACAGAAATAAATGGTTACATCCCATGTTTTTTGATAGGGAAACATTACCAGAAGTCCTACAATGGAATATGTCTCCGTCTTGAAACACTGACCATGGCAGCAGAAAAGAAATATAAGTAAAAACTCAAATTCTAGTGAGAACTTTGATAGCTCCTACTGTCAAGAATGATTATACAAGGATAATACAAGACTTGCAAATTTCAGTTATTTCACTTTTAATGTAAATAGATTGATGAAAAAATGGCAGTGTACTCTAGAGCTGGGGAGATAATACAGTCCTGATCCCGGAAGCCTCTGATTTCTCATCTAAATTAAACCAGTCTGGTCTTGGATGTCATTGCATTGTTTGTTTCCAGCATAATGGGAAATGGTAACCACAGCTCGAGTGTGCTGCAGAGCAAAATCTGGTAGATCTACAAGTGACTCCATCATCAACGCTTCTTTTGGCAGCTCTCGGAAGGTCTCAGTGGAAGCTACCCTGCTGATTACAACCACATCTATACAGCCACATTAAGTGAATATTCCAAATGACTCACCAGTCATAGAGATTACAGACAGAGATGGGTTTCATATTATTTCAATATATAATTTTTTATTTTCATAACAGAAGTTACAGAATTATTAATGATAAACAACAGCATTTTAACTTTAGGAAGCATTTTAGCTGGGATACATACAAGACTTGGCCTTACTTAACTTCTTCATTAATGATCTGGAGGAGAGAGAGGCAATACGTTAAGGATAAGGAATACCTGTGTGAAACTGGGAGATACTGTCAGCTCCAGTGAGGACAGAGACATAGTGCAAAGGGACCAAAAGGACAGGAAGATATGATGGGAAAAGATGTGATTTTCAGACCTGAGAAATACGAATAAGCACTGGAGAGAAGAAGAGAAGAAATAATCCAAAATTGGCTGCAATAAAGGAACAGATACAAAATAGGATAAAAAGTATAAAAGGAGCTTGAAATATTACATGTGAGAAAAATAATAATAATATTAGAAGTAAAAATGAGCAGAGGCATATTTTGCTTAGCTGAGACAGAAATCCTGTCAAAATGTCTGAGTCTTAAATAGCTGGTGCTTTATAAATGTTGGTGTCTAGGTAGAACTGATGTTTTCCCTCCCTGCCTTTTCTTTCCTCTTTCTCTTCCATCCTCTCTTCTTTCCTCCCTTTCTCCCACATAGCCAGCCTTTCCTTCGGCAGCTCTTTTCCTCCTCCCAACATTCACGTATTCTCATCTTCAGCAGGAAAGGTGAGCAGTCTCCTTGCTCTCTCTCAAGTTGGGGGACCTCGAGGAGGTCCTGGTGTTGAAGGGTCTCCCTTTTCCTGGGCGAATGCTTTCCTGACACTCCTAATGCCCAAGAAGTGGGTAGTAGTATCCCCTCAAGCAGTGCTGCAAGCTGGACTTAATGCCAGAGTTTAGGCTTCAAAGTGATACGTATAATGGATTGAATCTTTCCCAGGACACATGCACAAGTGTAGGATTCAACTGCTTCAAGGCAGGTGTCTAGTGTCATGTGAAGCACTGAGGGAAATCTTGCCTGACCTTCAGTGGCAACTCCAGAAAGGTGTGGGTCTCTCCTAAGTCCTGGGTCATATCTGCAGCACTATGCAAGTGTTTCAGGGACTTTATGGCATTTCAGCTGGCTTGAGGTGCCCAAGTTTGGGCAGCTGAATCCCACCCAACGAATCCCAAATTATTTTAAGTGACAAATATGTCTACAAATATATTACCGTGTGAGACCAGTTGCTGTGCGGGTAGACACTGGAAGAATTTTAGATGTCTGTCTGCTTTTCTGCAAGTTAAATAGAGTTTCTGCAGGTGTTTTTTCCCTTTGAACTCCAGTAACTGAATGCTGTCTAGCTTTCACTTCATACTTTGAAGCATTATTTTGACTCTTCTTCTAGCCTGCCTTTCCATTAAGTTCAGCAAGCATTGGCTCAGGTCTGTTTGTCTTTAATTAGACCTTGAATATACTGCATGGGGCAGTATATTCAGGCAGATGCTGATACTCAGATGACTATCTCTCAGTAGAACCCACCTAATAGAAGGATATATTTGGCTGAAATGATAAACACGAACATAAGAAAGATGCTCAAAATAAAAAAAAAAGACATTTCTAACTCTTTATACAGTTTTAACACATCTGAAATTACCATCTGCAGGTAAATTCAGAGAACGGTAAATACAGAAAGATATTCCTAACATATAAACTTAAGCCTAATTTCTTAGTCATTTCTTACTGATTACATCCCATCATATAAAGCTAGAATTTTCTAGGCCAGAATAAAATTAAATTATATAGATAAAAGTTCTGGCATCTCCATGAGAGACAAAACCAAGAGCTGCCACTATGAAATTAAGCACGAAGTGGTAGAAATTAGGAAAAAATAAATAAATATGTGTATGTATACAAATAGATATGCATATATTTTTTAATATTTTTTCTTAAAGTAGTTTTTAAAAACAAATGTATTACTTCATGTTAATAGTTCTCTAATACTATTGCAGAATGTGAAAAGGTTTCATATCTCTATGTTCAATTACAGTGGCCCACCCAAAAAACCTGAAGGAAAAAATGAATTGTGTGTACTTTTCTCAGCTGAATCTACCATGTTGCACCAACACTTTATGAAATAAAGATTTCTCTCTTCATAAAAAAATCCTTAGGATATTACAATACACTTTTAAAGTATTAAATGCTTTATTTTTAGTAAAAATGCTGGAATATCCTAGGTTAACTTCTCAATACATTTAAAGTATTAATTGCTAATTATTTGGAGCTGCTGCTTTAGATCACGGAAAGCTATTATGTGAGACTACCTGCAAAACTTAAATGTGATTAGAATAATTGAGAAAAAGTGTGTGAATATGTGTTATATTTCTCTAATTAGGTTACAAGGGCAAACCCACGGCATAATTATTACAAGGTGGCTTTTGGAAATAGCTTTGTTAATTTGTTTTCATTTCTTCATATAGGGAGGCGTCACTGCCATCAGGATTCTTGTTAGGTGGCCCTCCAAATACTCAGGCCAACCAAGTCCTGTCAAATAAGAGTTTAAATAAAAAAGAGGCAGTGAAAGAGAGGAGCCACAGCTGTCAGAGTTCTGTATTATTTATGCTATATAGTCTGTTAAAGTACTGTTAAACTGAACCAGGGCAAAAGCCCGAGAAAAGAACAAGACCCTTTGGATAGTATAAGATCACACCAGGTGGATCTACATGAGCATTTCATTTCAGATGATGAGCATGTTTTTAAAGTGGATATCTATTCACAAATAAAGATCTTACCATGCTTTGGTCTGCAACTCAGGCTTTTCTCAAAGCACACAAACCAGGTTTCTTAATTTCTTTGATGAAATTAAGCCAGATGATTTCCTCCAGCTGCTAAAACACATTCAGTCCATTGGACCAGGCTAGAGCTCCTCCACAGTAAAATTCCCAAAGATACGAAGTGTGAATGTTATCTCTGATATTCAAAACCAAGAATCCCCAATCTGAAGGCGTGTCAGAGCTGCGATTGCTTAACGGTAACCACTGAAAATAACGATGCTTGAGGAATGAGTGCTTGTTTGATACTAAAACCAAATGATGAACTCACCCCTGCTGTTCTGGCACAAGTGAGTGCTTTGCTTTTGTAGAAATATTAAGATAATATTTTTCAAACCTTCAATCTGGCAAAATCACAATTTTGTGAATATGGACAAAAAAGTGGGTACAGAAGGCTAATGCATATGACAAAACAAACCAAGTTAGAACCTTATATGACTGTTTGCCAGAAAGACAAGCTGTATGTCCAGCCCTCCCAGTTTGCATAACATTTACTTTCTCTATGTTACCGAATTAATTCTTCAACTATATTCATACATTTACCTGTCTGAGTTGGTGTAAATACACTCATTCTTACACAGATTTCATTCACTCATGCCCTCAGACCCATTTATTCACAAGGACCAAGACATGTGTGTCCAGATGGGTCTGGCCATGATCACTTGTGTGACACTGGCTCTCAGGTCCCCATCTTCTCTCTTGGGTTGTCCTTGGCTGGTAGTGACAAACTGATTTTTAGGTATGCCTTTTATTTGGGACCTTTGACATTATTATTTTATCTGACTTCTCATAAGTCTTAAGCAAAATTCCCAGATTTCACTGCTCTTTTTTTTCCCTTCTGGAGCAGTTTATGGTTCCAAACCTCTTCTTGTCACCACAGCTTCTTCTTTTGAATGACACCGCTGACAGAGTGCTCTATATCAGTTAAAGGATACTCTATCTTCTTTTTTTTACTTTTTTTTTTCCATTACTGCTGGTGCTTTCACACACATGCACATTTCTGTTCATACATCATCCAGATGAGTCTTAATGTTCTTGCTATTAATTTCTACATCTATATGCCATTTGTCACCTTTCATGTGCTACCAAAATGTTTCAAGACTTTGCTGTCAGAGCTGCTGACTCTTTTGTTCCCCTGTTACATCCTTGATTTCTTTGTCCCCTCTTCCACGCCACCCCTCACATTTGACAGAGACTACCAATGTAATCCACAAAGCTGCCTCGCTGCACTTCCAGTGACTAAAAATACCCCGGAGCCTAAAAATGCTTAACAACAGTTGTGCTGCTGTGGGGAATGCTATTACTATTCCAGCTATCGCTGGCTTATTTTTTCCCATATCTCTTTTACCTCTGCCTTACCACTTAGATTGAGATTGTTAGCTCATTGGGGCAAGAGCATCTTTTTAAAACTGTGACAGGTACTGTTTTCACAGCCAAACAGAGCTCTCCTCTGCTGTTAGTTGATAGCACTCCTGGGGGAATTTTTAATGAATACTACATTTTTAAGGCTCAGTCTGAAGCTTCATATCTACGAACAGCTGAAATTAATTGGGCACTTGAAATTGAGCTGTTTTTAAGGAAAACATCAGCGTTTAAAAATAAACCATACCTTTAGTTTTGACTGGCCTAATTTAAATAAGTCATTAGCTAAGTTTTTGTTTCCATCTCATTCTTAGTCTTAAGCTGCTACAGTAGATGATTATGACTTGGTTCTTAAACTGGTTTCCTAACTTTCTTGGCATTTCATATAATACAGAGGGACAGTTCTTTTTGCTTTTTTGTTTTTTTTTGTTTTTCTTTTCCCCTTTTTTCCTTTTTTTTTCTTTTTTCTTTCTTTTAAATTTGCTATGAAATGTTTACTCTTGAAATATATACCTTGAATAATATAAGGTAAATTCTGAGTCTTGTTAATATCCTCAGTGTGCAAACTACATCACAATTCAAACAAGGACATACGGCAGAACCTACAGATTCAGTCTATGGAATCATCCTTATTTTCTATGCCAGGGTGCTTCTACAACCAAGAAAACCAAAATCCTTCTACTAGGCTTTATAAATCCATCAGAAGTCTATGTCTGAAGGAAGTAGCATTATTTCTTGAACACATTTTTTTGCTTCTGCTTAAAGTTCTTGTTGATGAAAATTTAGGTCTTATATGTGTAAAACTTCCCAATAGCTTTCATAAATCATTATGAATTAGAATCCATCTGCCACAACCGAGACATCTTAAGAGTATGTTCTATACCTGAGTTTGTCCCTAAAAGGAAAGGATGTAATGGAGAGAAAAAGGGAATAATAAAGCATATTCTTGTATTCTAATGCTGGTGATGAGACAGATTTTGTGAATCACGCTCTCAAAATGCCTATTTTTCACTACTGACTATTAAGAGAGCCCAGAGTGACCTGCTTAGATGTAGCTATTTAATTTTTAGATTTCCAAAATTAGGTGAGATCAACCACACATTACATGACTAACATGGAACAGCATTTTTTGGATTGACAGAATTCTAAAAATAAGAGTTTTGAATATAAACGCAGCTTTAACAAATTTCCTGCAAACTTGTTACTGAAAAGTCTGAATAAAATCAACACTTCCAATAATAATAAAGTTATTCACTTGAATTCACACTCTTGATAAGGATCAGTACATCCTATGCAAAACCTGGCAGTAACCTAGAATAGCAGAGATGAGAGAATTTATAGTGCTGATTAGTTATTACATAGAGTCATTGGTAAAATATAAGTTGTTATTTTGCTGATTTTTTAAGATGTTTGGTGTTTTTTTTTTTTTGGCAGACTATACAATTGCTTTACAAGCACTGAAAACATGGAGGTTAAAACAAATGTTAAATATGCTTCTTTAAGAGTAACATTCTTCCTAGAAAAGAAGAAGGCGGAATTATATTTGCCCTGAAGTAGTGGATTAGGCTGTGTTAGCTCTGGGGTCAAGATTTAGCTTTCAATATTTACTTGAAATTCTTTCCTTATATGAGTCTGGTACACGTTGAATAAGACACCAGTGAAGTTGTGACATTTAACAGAATGTTTAATGTAATGAATTGGCTCTTTTTAGCCTCCCTAACTTAGACGATAGCTCAAATTTTAAAATCAGTTTTATAAAGCCTCCTCCTGCATTAAAGCCACAGATGCAGATAATCAAGTGATTTTTAAATAACTCCATTTGAGATACTTTGAAGGTTCTCTTGTGTCACACAGCTAAAAAATTTCTTGCCTTTACTTGTGCAAGAAAACCACAATTCTCCTACTTTTTCTATTCCACTTTGCACTGACAACAAATAGATCTCCTCCAGCAAACAACTCCATGCTTCTTTCCATATTAATCTTTTTACTTGGAAAAACATCCTCCAAAAACGAATTTATCAAGTCAACTCCCCAGTGACAAAATTTATCATGAAGTCTCACTTTTCTTGAGAAGCATATGGGGAAGGATGGGGAGTGAATGCAAAAGTGATGGGTTGTCTTCATACAGACGTATCATTCTCAGCAAGCAAATGCCGATCTTCTCTTTTGACGGCCTGAAATTGTGCAAAGCATTTCACAAAACAAACTGGCATTTTTGTCTTTAGCTGGAATTCAAAGTAAATTCAATATGACACAGCAAATGTCTAAAGATAGACAAGAGTAAGGGCAAAGAAAAAAGGTGGATGAAAATGACAGTAATAATTCACAGACATGATCAAGGAGTTAAGAGGTGCAAGATGTAGTCTGTCTGCGTAGCTGAACTTGTGTACTGATTGTAGATAGCGGGAATAACATTTAAGTAGATGTTAAATAAGTTTGATATGACATTGGTCCCTGTGGAGAACTTTCACTCTGAATTACTGGCCTTGTCATTGAAGCATACCCAAAAACTTTGATTAGAGATCAGCAAACCAACCTTTGGTGTTATTCAGAGTGACAGCAGTTCTGATATTTTCATCAAAACTCTTACATGACACATAGTCTCACATGCAACTCCTGGATCAATACAAATCCGCGCTAGTCTCCTTTTGTGATTGAAAGCCATTCTCTGAGTTGTTACTGTGAAAACCTGTTCAGTGGTACTGGGGTGGAGAAAGGGGCTTGGTGAAGGGTAGATGAGCTGTTCATTATCAAGTGGATTTGATTCATTATTAGTCATTCAAAAAGCTCGTAGTCTGAAGACAGGTGAATATCTAATGTGACAGATTGGCTCCCTTTTCCACTTTGGGTAGAGAAATCATTCTCAGCTTTCATCGTGACTTTGGTACAAACACTCTTCCTGGGAAAAGTGTCCTTAAAAGAAATATTCCTTCACTTTGCAAAGAAATCCACAACAGCTGATAGCTGCACATCCATCTTCAGGTACCCTCCTAAGGAATACCCTTTTACCTTAAAACAATAAATTGACACATTCAATGACACTTTTACGTATCTGCTGGAGATCTGCTTACCTAAAGAGCTATTTCAGCAAGCTGTTAGGGGCTCTGTGTTTCCAGAAGTGTCATGCTCCTGTTGAAGTACAAAACTGTGCTGGTTTTGGCTGGGATAGAGTTAATTTTCTTCATAGTAGCTAATATGGGGCCATGTTTTGGATTTGTGCTAAAAACAGTGTTGATAATGCGGAGATGTTTTAGTTGTTGCTAAGTAGTGCCTACTCTAGTCAAGGACTTTTTCATCTTCCCATGCTCTGCCAGGTGCACAAGAAGCTGGGAGGGGACACAGCCGGTACAGCTGACCCCAGCTGACCGAAGGGATGTTCCATACCACATGACGTCATGCTCAGTATATTAACTGTGGGGAGTTGGCTGGGGGGCAGGGATCGCTGCTCGGGGACTGGCTGGGCATCGGTCAGCGGGTGGCGAGAGGTTGCATCGCTTGTTTTTCCCGTGTTTTGCTTCTCTCTCTCTCTCGTTATTTTTCCTTTTTATTACAGTATTATTATTATCATTATTATCATTATTATTATATTATTTTAATTACTAAACTGTTCTTAACTCATGAGTTTTCTTACTTTTGCCCTTCTGATTCTCTCCCCAATCCCACTGTGGGGGGGGAATGAGCGAGCGGCTGTGTGGTGTTTAGCTGCCTGCCAGGTTAAACCACAACAAAAACCCTCAGCATTTGTACTCCTAGCAGGAACAGAAGCATGCAGACCAGTCTCCAGCCATTTGTTTCTCTATGTAAATGTCATATACACACGCATTCAGTGTCATCTGAAGTGCTTTGAGGTAACCAAAACCACTTCATAAGGCTGGCAGAAATAACACAGGACCTCTGGGAGACCCATGACCTACCAGAACACAGAGTGGTTGCTAAATATCTAATGTTCAGGCAACTGAGGTGAGACCTTGTCATGATCATGAGATGAAGACACACATGTTTTGGTGTCCATGTGCAGATATCTAGAGGTGTCCTTTTAGTCAGAAGAGATCTAGTGAAGGTAGTGAACAAATCCTAGTGAACAACTCAGCTCACTCTAAGGTGGACACCTAGGGCTGGGTTCAGTTGACTTCTAGTGGCATTTGAGGCACTTTACAGTGTCCAAGACAATATAGGGTTGAAGCTGTGACATAGGACCCGTGGTACACCATGTCCTTCTGGAGCGGCAGCTGGAAATTGAGAGGAAGGGTAATGGAAGGAGGGTAATTAAATGTAAGTAAGTGCCTGAAGCAGAGTCCCATCCATACTGGGTCACAGTGAACACAATTTGCATTCTGAGCTGAAGGTACAGGTCTTAATATGCACTGTGGGATGCCTTACAGAGTCATAAATATTGGAAAAGGAAAGTGAGGTTCAGTCAATCACAAAAAACATGTGAATAGTCAAATAATTCCAGTTTTTGTTTATAGGTACGTGTTGCCTGTCATTCATTGCAAAAGCAATACTCTGGGAGAGGTTGCAGTGTCATTTCATTTTGTTTCTATTCCCTCACAGTTTTTCATCTGTTTGAATCAAATGACCAAACAAGGCATCTTTCAGAATTTTTCCTGCTTTTCTCATGGCACCTTTCCACCTCCTCAAACCAGAATTTGGTGCCTTCCTCACTCTGTGTTTCCTGAATCCACGACCTCAACACCATGCTCATCACTTTGACCCCACTATCTTCCCAGACACCTCTCTCTCCTTTTCAAACTTGACCTTTCTTACCCACAATATCCTATAGACAACCTTATCCACACAGACAATTTACAGCAGTCCTCAGTCCATGACCTTGATGGCAGCAGCACCTGAAGGTCATAAGCCAAATCCGACTCCAACACCACAATGGCTCCAGGCCCCTTTTTGTCATCTGTCCCTCAGATATGGCTAGATCTCACAAATTTTCTGTGTCATGATAATTTTTTTTTTCTCTCTTTTTTTTTTTTTTTTTTTTTNGTATGCAAGCTGGAAACAAGCCATGGCTGAGGTCTAGCTCTAAGGAAGATTGATTTTAGGTGGTACATGAGGAATTTGAGGAACCCTTTATCTTTTGCCTCCTTTTTGAACTCCTCCTGAAATGGATAAAAGCACAGCTTTTCAAGTTCTCTGATTGAAAAACATAAGAAGAATGGGATTCACAACCATCTATTTTCTGTAGTCACAGGAAGCTCACCCCCATCTACTGTGTCCTTAAGTCCCTTCTTGTCCTTCACAATCACTGTAGTTTTAGAGTGATAACCTTAATCTTGAGCCCAAGAGGAAGAATTGGCCACATGTTGAATCCCCCCTGTATCTCCAGACACAAGAAGCAACACCTCAGAAGCTTCTCTTCTCTTGCATTCCTCTTTTGCTTTGTTGTACTAGATTTGCCCTTTTAACAGCTTATAGGAAGGTAAATGATTTACAGCTATTTTTTCCAGCTTCTGTAATCCTCTAACAATTTATTTAAAAAAAAAAAAATTAGAGAAGAAACTTCACCAATGAAAGGACTACTCTAATTAATATTGATATGGTCACCTTTTACTCAGCTATCAAGTAACAACATTTCAGGAAGATGTATGGAGAAAGTATAGACAAGACTAAGATGCTCCAGGAACATCTTGGCCATACAGGTCCCAGCCCTGCCAACTGAATCATAACAGGAACTTCTCTCTGGGATGATTTCTGTTGTTGTTGTTGTTGTCGTTGTTTTACACCCTCTCTTTTATTTTATGATTTTTATATTTTTTTGTTTAATTTATTTTTTTTTATTAGAGGTTTATAGGGATGTCTTAAAGCATATAGGTATGAAAATAGTGGCTTCAGAAACCAGTTGTAGAACATGTCCCTGTTTCATAAGCTATTTTTCATTTTTATAGACAGTCATCATATCTCCTTTCTCACCTTAAACTGACAGTGTTATTAACATTGCCCCGTTTAGGCACCTACTCACTTGCTGCTGGTGTAGGTTTTTAAAGCTGCAGATGTGTTAGGCTTACATCAGTTTCCAAATTTGGGTCATTTTGGCCAAATGGGTTTGAAGATGAACGCTTGAGTAGTTCAGGCAGCACTTCCAAGGGGATGGGGCAAACAAATTGTAGCAGAAGGATAGTAGTATGAAACTGAGACAAGATGGATGCTATAATCTTCTGTTGCCACGATTTAAGACTCTGTCCACAGTTTAAAAGGCACATGAGGAAAGAAGAGTACACTTTCAGGGAAAGCTCCTGAGAATTGGTTCTTTCAAGAAGTGATGGCTATACAACACACCAAACTGGATCCTGGGTGTTGTGGCTCTGTAAAAGAAGCATATATCAGTACCCTTAGTTTGATGAAATTGAGATCCATTTTCGTATCTTCCTGATGAAGATTAGCAAAAACTTGAAAATACCATTTCCAATAACATTTTTGAAAAGCAGTGTAATGTTAAGACCACTCCTAGAAACAACATGGGTCCATGTTCACATTGCCCAAATTCTATGAGTCTGATGCTTCCTCTTGAAGGCACCTTCCGAAGCCTAGAGCCAACATCCCTAGGTATGGGGGCTTGTCTGATGAAAGCCTAAATCCTAGTGATTTTCCAGTTTACTGTTATGATTTTTTTTGGACTTAATCCAAAGTATATCATTCAGCTATCTGAAATCATTCCTGAGAATTAGACAGAGCATTTTATACACCAATCTTCTGCATCAGCAGCAGCCAATGAGCTCTCAGGCTTTTTGGGACACACTGCAATATAGGTGTGATGTACCATGTGCAGCTTAATCCCCAGAAAACCTTGCATCGTATCTTAATCCCTTCTGCAACTCAGTTCTCCACATGTAAAATGGCGATCAGAGTACCCTTCATCTAGTTTTTTTATATGGATAACTTCAGACTGTACGGAAGCAGTATGCAGCCTGGTCTGAAATTTCACCTTAAGTTTAAAGAGCTTGCCCCAATATCTTCTTGCAACTTTAATTGCTTTCTTCTTGTTCTCCTTGTACTCAACAAGGAAAACATTTGCTTGCTATCTTTGTAATAATAATAGTGATCTTCCAGCTATTAAAAGATTATGATATTTCCTTTCTATCCTCTGGGCTGTGATTCAGTTGCCCAAACACAGACACCTGGCACCATTTCAAATGCCTTAGCAATCCTGCCTGGCCTCCATCTCCCAGCCCCAAAGGTCTCAGTTCTTCCATAGGTGCTGCCTCCTATCAGCCCAGCCTTTGCAAATGCCAGCAATAGCAGAAGGCACCTCCAGTTTTCCTGGGCAGCTCACTCTTTGGCAACTGAATCAAGATTCCCTTTTCTGGATGAAGCAAACCTAGCTCCTTTGCAACCTCCATAGTAGTGTTGCTTTCTAGATCTTTCATTGTCCCTCTCTTGATCTTCATCTCCTTTTATCTGCAATGCCCTGTAAGCAAGGCTCCAGCTGAGATTTTGCCCACACTGAGCGTATTAGTTTAATTGTCACCTGGGGCTTACATACAGCAATCCCATCAATACAGCTCAGAAAGGAATGTTATCTTCTTTGTTCCAGCATTGCACCACTCACCCTAATCCTAGTAAAGTTTCAATATCAAACTTTTTATTCTCACACTAATATCTAGCAAGTTATTTCTCTGTTATACTCATGAATTTGATGTCCTTCTCAGAAGTGTAGCACCTTATACCTGTTTTTATTAGTATTGAAACACTCCATGAATTGGGCTTCAAACCATTTCTTCAAATTTTTTCTGCAACTTTCCATTCTGGTCTCCCCAGGGCTCATAATCTCTCCATTTTCCATTCCCACCCATTAAACCAGAATTTACAATTCCATCATCCAAATCAACACTGAAAAGGACAACTAGGCTCAAGCTTAGCACAGACCTATTTGATAGTGTCCTCCCAGTATGGAAGAGAACCTCTCACTATAGTCCATTGAGACAAGTTGATAAACTGCTGAAAATTCAAGCTTGGCCAATGTAGAGGAAAAGGAGCACAGACACATGAAACAAATTGCCTAAAAGCAAATAACAGAGCCTCTTGATGGGGAAAAGCATCCAAAACAAAACTTAAGCTGGAAATCAAGGTTCAACCTTAACACTGTATCAGCTGTCACTGCTTCATCCTTTTATGATTCACTGCTGTGCTGTTGCTGAGAGGAATTTACCCAAAACAGGATTTTGCAAAGAATAAAGTAGTACTTAAAGGAAGCTCCAGAACAACCAGGAATCCTTTCAAGCAAAATCAGTTCAACTGCTCACTTCTTCCAAGCACAGGCAGACAAAATAATAATAAATATTAAGCAAAGATAACTAATTTGTATCCGTCATGGTTTATGATTGCAAAGCTTAACAAATATAACGACCCAAATACAGTGGCCTGCTCTTTCCTAGTGTATTTTTCCTCCCTTCTACTCTGTGCTGAACCATAAATGCTGTTCTGAGATGCATTATTTTGTTGGCAGTAAGTGCTGCCAGTGTTATTACAGAACCGTAATATTTTCAAATTGAGAAGATCTATTAGATCAGCAAGTCCATTTTCCCACCATGGAAAGTATACAGTCTCCCAAGAGGGATATGTCTTATATTAAACTAAGGCTACCTATTGATTGCAGCAAACACTGCCCCTTGCTGATGTCTACGTGTGTTACAGTTTGCTTTACCCCATCAAAGTCTGCTGTATTGGCTCCTGAAAAGGTTTTATCATGGGCTATGGGTGTTTAACCTCTGTCATAGAGACTTCAGGCAGCCCAGCAGGAAACTGAGCCTCGATCCCAGCCATCTCCTCCCACCACGCTTTCCTGGAGTAAATGATGAACAGGCTGCAAAAGCAGCCTGCTTCTAGACACTGAATTTTTTTGAGGGCCCATTGGATTAGACTCTCGCCTGTCTCACTACTTATGTCAAATGTGATGGTACTGGGCATGCAGAGTATAGTCCTGCAGCACACATTCTGCATGCCTAGTAATCCTCCACATGGCCAGATTTACCACCCACATGCAAACTGACTTTCGCCTGAATTTATGTTCCTGCCAGCATGTATTTCTCACACTTATGCAGTCAGTCCATAGCTTTGAGAAAGTATCAGTGCAGCTTCTGGGTTTGCAGTGGAGTTGCAGGAAACTCATTAGTCTGAGCAGCACCGGCTGAGATAGTTCCTCCCACGGGTTCAGACAACCCTTCAGCACAAACCTCTGCCAGTCTGGAGACAAAACCTGGTGTGGGAACTGCACTGATTGCACCTGTGAGCCAGCAGAAGTCAGACAACCCACCCAGGGCCTTTTGGTTAGGAAACTCCCTGAAAGATGGGATATGCAAGTTTAACAGTCTCAGCCTTATAGGTTAAACCTTGGAGTCTCACATCTGGGTGAAATCAGGAGGAACAGCAGGGAGAAAGTACAACCCAGTGACTTGTGTGTAAAACCTGGGCTGTGAACAGGAGTTATTTGCAACGTACATTCACTTCTGCTGTGAAATGGCCCTCAGGGACTCAGTTGTCAAAATGCGGATATACATTAGTTACCAGATGGGGAGAGAAAGTAGCTGTTCTGCAATACTCCCCATTCTGCACAATAAACGTGAGCTAATTCAGAAATGGCTCTGAAGTTAATTTGAAGAGGATCACAGAGAAAACTAACAACTGCAGTCACTTCCAGATTTCTTTAATCTGCCAGAATGGTAAAAGTTGGTTTAAATTTGAATATATATCCAAAACTGGAGAAAGGAAACCTGACTTACGTTTTAACGTGCCCTGGTGCAAAAGGCTAATGCTGATAGTGCTAATGGACAAATAAGTTCCCTTTTAGGAGAACTAATCTCCAAAGGTAGGTGATACAGTACATTTCAGAACAGAACTGAGATTAAAGGTGACGTGCTGGAAAGATCTCACTTGATCTGTGAAAAAGAGGATAAGGCCAGAAATCAGTCTAGTAGTGGTGCTTAACAATTGTTAGTGATCAGTCAGTACAAAGCACCAAGTATATTATTATTTTCCACTGTGGCATCTAGATAAGGCAGCTTACAATGAATTCTAGACCTCACTGCCTTTGTTTGCTGATCATCCCACATTCACCCTTTCAAGCGAGCCAGACTCCTTCATCATATCTGTGCACATTGCTGGTTCTCTGAAGATAATCTGTCACTTTGCTGTGTTGTCTGCTTAAATTATCATAACTCTTAGGGACTTCCTTAAATCTTATGCCTTTTTGTCGCTATCAATAGTCTGCTGTGATTTTTTTCTTATCACTCTAGCACCAAGAAATGCTGAGAAATATTATCAGTTCTGTCTGCAGGGAAAGGAAATGATAACTGTCAGTCTGCCCTATATTCTAGAGAGCTCTTCTGCACCTCAGAAACAAAGCATTTGCTGGCAGTTTGACAAGCCCTTTTCTTTTAGTTATAAGGAAAAATCATCAAAAAGATCAATAGGAAGAGTAAACTGCATGAATTTTACTGAAATGGAATTAGTTTCTTGTGGCACTGCCCACAGGGATCGGCTACAGACTCACACAAGGATTTAGTGCAAGCTTTGGACATGGTTGTGTTATTCAGAGGAATAGTCCTTGGAAATTGGGGGTGGCAGAAGAGGGTTAAGTGACAGCTCAGATTTTGCATCATTTTGTACACGGAAAAAGCCATTAGGCAAGAGACTTCCACTGGCACAAGGCAGCAAACACACAAGCGCTTCTCACATTTCTATGTGCAGAAGGTGTAGGGGGTATTCCCATTGACCACTTTCTTCTGTATCGCTTTTCAAACCCATCGAGACCATGAGCCTCATGAACCTCAGATCAAGACTCTGAGACCATGGGGATGGCAGTTAATAGAGATGATTATTATTAATCATAATTTAAATTAAAAAGCATTTTCCAACTAATAGTAAATTCAGTGGAAAATGGACTTTCAAGGGGACAGAAAACATCTGCCTGTGCAGTTAGAAACAGGGCATAGCTGCAGCTGGAAAAAGGAAAGGATGCACAAGTATGGGATGAAAAGATATTTTTATCAAATAAAAGTTACGCAGAAAAGGGGCTAAGAACTCGAACACACCTACACAAGTCATTTTGCATCAAATACGATGCTGTGCATTGATCCAAAATGCATTTTTTCTTATTCTGAAAAAAATCTTTTTTCTTCACTTCTTTTTACTTTTATGTTTGCTTTATCCAACCACTAACCTGAGCACCCTATTCTATTCTGAAACATCTTATTATAGTGAAAACTGTTAACTGAAAGATAAAGCCTCTGTAGGTGCTATTTAAACACAGTACACATCCACGAAAGAGCTTAATCTGAATAATGCGGGGAGAAAGGCTATAATAAACAAAAAGCATCCTATAGGGATGTGATGTTCTGCATCCTTGTACTTTCTCCACATCCCTGATTACCTGGTTCTTTATTTTTATGCTGGGCACAGGATTTCACTTTTTAGAAGTACTTTACCAGAACAGCTAATGTTACTAATTGCTTCATTGACCGTTGCAAACTCAGGAATAGTCCTTTTACTGGAGAAAGAACTCAGCATTGTCACTGTTGTTAACACTGCTCTTCACTGTTCCTTAGCATTTTATTGGGGTCTACGGGCTTACAAATATTCTTTAACTTTCCTGCGTTTGTTGCCTACAAACACTCTGCAGAAATATTCTCCTTAAAGAACAAACGATGCAAGACACAACATTAGCAGAGGTTAAAGGAAATATTCAGCTGACTGACTAATGGAAGGAAAAATCAATTATATGGACATCTCTTCAAAATCCAAAGGCCTTTATGCTTTTTTTTTTTGTCCTTGGGGATGTTTTATCTGATGTAACATTGCTATTAAAGTACCTCAGCTCAACTGAAAATAGTATTGACTAGCATATTGTAAACTCTTCTGGCTAGCACCACATTTCTCTTTATGTTCAAGCAACTTAATTGTTATTAGGGCCCCTGGATAGTGCTTTTAGATAAATAAAAGTGCACCATTGTAAGACAGTAGGGAATTTGAACAACAAGTTCAGAGTATGGCAGGAAATAATGGTAAATCACTGTAACTTGTAATGTTTTCTTATGAAAGTAGGGATGCAAAATGAGAATAAGCTCAGTGGAGGTATGGGAGAACTGCAATAAGAAACTTTTGTTTTCTCTCAGTGTTTTATATTGCTGCCCAGCAACTCAGCTTCAGAACCCTGTTCTTGTAAATTCAAAACCAGTAGTAAAATCATAATGGACACCATGGAATCAAGAAAAAGTCCCTTTAGGGTCAAAATTCCTTTGTGGTAATTCTACAGGAGACTTGTTTACATGTTTTCCCACCTTTTTCTTTTTATATTTAATCAATTTATTCCATTGAGTTCCTGAAATTGCTCAGAGCCAGTCTAAATTTTCTGACTTAATTTTTTGTTGCCTGAAAAACACTGAGTTGTCAAAATCACCCCAATCTTCCAAACAAGCCTCCTTCAAAAAAAAATGGTCCTTAGGTGAAAAGCTGAAACAGAGTTTTTCATCTCATTTAAATGGAACATTTGAATTTTTCCTTAATGTTTGGATTTTTGCTTAACTAAATCACCAATTATAATATCTTTTTTTTTTTTTTAATCACATGTAATATAAAGGGGAAATAATGTTCCCATGGGTTTTCAGTTGGAATACTGTGTACACTCTGGAACACTATATGTCAAGAAAGAAATCTACTGGAGCTATTCAGGTGAAAAAGAAAACTAATAGTCTAGAAAACAGAACACATGAGGAAAGACTAAAGAAACTGCATGTGTTTAGCTTGGTGTCTTCAGATATGTAAAAAGATTGCTGAAAAAGGGGAAGAGACTACAATGCTTTCTGTTTTGAATTTTAATGGGTACTCCATTATAGACACCATAAAAAGTACAAAGTTTACAGTAAAGGAAGAGGGGTCCAGGTTAAATGTGAAGAAAAATCCTTAATGTTAGAAAGGCTAATAAAGCATTGAAATAGATTACTTGGAAAGGTGTGGAAACTCAGTTGCAGGTGGCTTTAAATATTTGATCAGAAAAGCAGAATGTGAGAAGTGACAGATGATATTAACCTTGCATTAGAACTAGGGAATTAATGAGACTTGTCCTAGACCTTTTTTTGATCAATCTTCTATGATTTTTTGTAGTATTTGTTTCTTATTACAATGCATACGTAACAGTGACCATTTATCACAAGCCACTGCAGTTCTTTTGATTCCATTTAAAATATCAGAATTTCCTCTGTAACAGAAGGTTCAATTTTGAACCACTTCTAATGGTACTGTTAGGAATCTAAAGACAGAAAGAAGGGTCAAAGGGTTATATGCAGCTAATTTAACGAGGGTTTCCCAAGGAGACTTTCTTGCTAGCAAGAGAATTAAAAGTCACTGCATGGAAGGTTTTAGCAACTCTTGTTATTCATTAATAATAAAGAGAATATTTATCCCGTGCAAGGACTGTTAAAAGGTCATGCAATAACACTACTGGGAAAAATAATTTTGTGAATTTATAAAGATATCTCATTCCATCTCAAAAGAAATCCCTCTGCAATGGTAGCAATTAGCAAATGCTTTGACTGAATTCCAAAATTTATTAGTTCCTTTAGGTCAGTATATTATCCCTGGGACTTCAGAAAGAATTACCAAGGGAATAAGAAAGGGAAGTGGAGAATGTTCAGAAACAATTATATCAACTGTTCTCCGGAGCCCAAACATTCGTTTATGTGACAAATAAAGTTAGCACTAATCGCTCCACAAAACAGACATTCCAAATTTTGATTGTATCCAAAGCATGGGTGTCTGCCTCAGTTTGCTCTGCTGCAAACTGGTCCAGTCGTCTGCCTAGATACAACGTCACACATCAATGTTCATGTTTCATCTTCCTCTTGATCACTTGGTTTCCACTGGGACCTGGGACTTCAGAAGAAAATCAGGAAACAGGCATTATGTGTTAAACAAACACAGAATGAATATTATTGATACCTCTTAATATTATGTCACACTGTCTTTAGAGTAGACAGAAGGTGACAAGGAGTTGTAAAAATGGCAATGTTACTCCTATTACCAACAGTAGGTTTTGAGCTCAAGGATGGTCAAAACAGGCAGGAACATGTGTGAACAAATTAGGATGTGCACATAGACCTTAAATTATCACTGTATGCCTCTAATTGATTTTTTTTTTTGTGTTCAGGGGAGTCTTATCTTTCAAAATTTTCTAAGTTGAATTGAAGCAGTGAAATTAGCCTAATTGCTAATTACTATTCATATTATAGTAGAAGAAAGTGACCCCCATCAAGTAGAAGGCTCCAATGAGATGGGAGTTCTTCAGGCATAGAACAGAAGACTCTCACTGCCCTCAAACATGAAGTAATGCTGGTATTACGCAGTAGATGCTTTATAAATACGTGGGATGATTTTGTTTCATTATTTGCAGTAAGTGGCAGACAATCCCTTTATTTTGTCATATACAACTGAAAATCAGAAAATATAAAAACCATTAGCTATTTTATCTTTTATGTATCACATACGCATTGAAATTCACAATTATGACAAAATTATACTCAGGTTTTATTGTAAAAGTATTTAAAAGACTTTTGCTTGTCATCATGCCCAAGAAAATGTTTCACTTACCTACTATAAAGTTAACAAAGGCAAAAGCGCAGCTTTCCTAATATGTTCATTGTATGGAAAAACTGCTTCCTTGGATTACTTTTACCAGCACTCATTAATTAATTCTCATAACACTCCTGTAAGTATTAGCATCTGTTAAACATTAGCACACATAGACATATGAATCCTTTGTGACGTTCTTTTGCATGTTTGTTTTTCCTCAAAGACACTTGAGAGTTATCAAGCTGCTTTAATACTTGGACACTAAAGGTTCTGTCCAGATTTTTGCCTTAATGCTGGCACTCTGGGAAAGGGTATTTTTCCTTTTTTTCTTTGAAATATGAACCACCATGATAATAAAAATAATGAAAAAACATGTTTCTATGTCTAAACCTCTCTACATTGTGGCAATACCCCTTCTTGTCCTTGTCTGAACTCCCCCCTCATTACATCCAGCTTATCTTCAGTTTCCTTGCATAAAGGAGGCTTCAGGCTTAGATTTTTTTATTACTAGCTCTTTTCTTCCACAGGCACAGCCCTTCTGTTTCTTGTCTTTCACAGGAACAGACCTCACAGACCTCACTTAGGCCACCACTGCCCATGCATCTTAACCACATAAACTTCTTTGAGATTCCTCTGTCTAAACATGGAAGTCTGCACCCTTATCTGAGTTAAATATCTGGATTTCTTTTACAATCAATGGGAAAAAAATATTTCTAGAGCATTATTTGTCTCATCATAAAAAATACTTTCAATGTGAATAGGTGAATCGGGCCTGAAAATGCCCATTTCTCCCCTTTGATTCTGTAGTGATTCTAGCTCACCAGCTGAGGTGGGAATGTCAACCACATCCCTTAGTCTTCACAAAGGGCTCCAAAAACTTGCTGGTCAGTTAACTATAGAGCTATACAAAAATAGATGAGGCAAAACACAACAAAAAACTCTTAAAGCTTTTCTTCCAGGCTCATTTTCTTTTTGATCATTCCTTGAACTTTCATCAAGAATCTTATTTTTCTCCTGCACAGGGTATTTCTTTCTAATTATGAGGATGAACTGAAGTCCTATTCTCCCCACCTTAGATATTTTATTTCTGCTGAGCTGGTCAAGAAATTAGAAAAAAGATTCTTTTTTCATTCTCTTCTTTTCTGCTTTCTTTATCCCTGAGCATCAGGCTCTGCTCTTTTTGACTAATGATAAGCATCAATTACCTTATTCTTTATTATGGCATTTTTCAAAGGAAAGGGATAGTAGAAAACAGATTTATTTATGTATTAAAAATTAGATATATTTTCAGATTTTTGCTCTTCCCAAGAGAGAGACATTCAGGTGATTTTGATCCTTAGTGTAATCCTGTTCATAGATAACTCTTTCAGATTCAGTCTTTTTTCTCCTCCATCTGACCATGATGAAGTAATACACAGCTGAAGATAGCCAGAAAGCATCAGGATACATACGGTTCCAAAAAAGAAACTGAAATACCTAAACCTTGTATAAGGTTATCATAGACTTACTGGATGCAGTTTGGGAGCACAAGAGAGTTAAAGCTAGGAAAAAAACTGAGTTCCAGCTGTGCAACTCATATGGCTTTGGTTTTTTTATACCACACCTTTAAACCTCCAAGACCTTCCTGTCGAGAAAAATAAGCACTCGCAGAGACAGGCACAACGTAAGTCTTTTAAAGGACACCTTAACTTTGCTCTTCTGTTGTTTTATACTAAGATAATTCCAAGTGAAGGTAACCCAATGTAATTCTACTTTTTGCATGGAAACAATATAGCCCTTACCAGTGCTTTAACCGTGCATGGCTGAGGATATTTGCGGCTATTCTGACCAGCAGAGGTTTGCATTTAGTTTAAAGATCCAGAGATGGTTTTAGATTTCCACTGAGACCGTATGAGGACATGTGAAGCAGCTGTGCTCCCCAAAGCTGCAAACAGGATTTTAGACTATCTGTTGTTGAATTCCAACAGTTACACTTTTTCTGCAGTTACAGAACTCCTAACATTTCTAAATTCACATTTTTATCTTTCCCACCACCTGAGAATGCCATCTGCTGTTTATCTCAAATATATCCAACTTTCCATAGCTTATTTCTTTGGGATGTTCTCAAATTCCATTTGGGTTGGACTTTGTTTTTCATTTTGTTTTATTTTTGGCTTATTTATTTAGTGATGAAACTGTGCATAGTGCAAGGCACACATGGGTTTTGCTGTACTTTTCGCTTCTGTTGTAATCTGTCAAGCAGTGCATTTTAAACAAAAAGGACAGGTTTTGTTTAAGCTGCTGGTCACAATACTTGTTAGCACCCATGAAGTGGTGCTTCATGCGTATTAAGTTACATTTGAAATATTAATTCTTGACTTACTATACAGCCAGTGCACAACCAAGGATCAAGTTACCCAGAGCAGTTATTATATATTTTCTGCAGAATATACTGGCCTGCCTAACAGAATACATTGGGATGTATTTTCCTAGGAGATGGTGACTTTTTGACAACAGGGTTTGGGTTTTTTTTTTCAAATTGTCAGAGAAAGGTGTTCATTTCAAAAGAAGTCTTGTTAGGAAGTCTTTTCAAGCTCCATGTGGAAATCCAGTCAGAGTGGACTCTGATTACGGCACACTTCAAATCAGAGTAAAATGTTGATGAGTGCTTATGCCCCTAAGGTATTTTGACGCGGACCCTTTCTCAATCTATTCTTTTAGTGATAGCTCAATTTAATTCTTTAAAGAAGTGTGAGATTCATCTAACCTACCTATAGTTTCTAAAAACCAGCTGTCTAACCTAACCATAGAATCATAGAATCATTAAGGTTGGAAAAGACCTCTAAGATCATCAAGTCCAACCATCAACTAACACCACCATGACTCCTAAACCAGGCCCTGGAGTGCCACGTCTACACCTTTTTTGAACGCCTCCAGGGACGACGACTCCACCACCTCTCTGGGCAGCCTGTTCCAATGCCTAACCACTCTTTCGGTAAAGCAATTCTTCCTGATGTCCAGTCTAAACCTCCCCTGACGCAACTTGAGGCCATTCCCTCTCGTCCTATCGCTAGTTTCTTGGGAGAAGAGTCCAACACCCGCTTCACTACAGCCTCCTTTCAGGTAGTTGTAGAGAGCGATAAGGTCTCCCCTCAGCCTCCTCTTCTCCAAGCTAAACAGCCCCAGTTCTCTCAGCCGCTCCGCATAAGACTTGTTTTCTAGACCCTTCACCAGCTTCGTTGCCCTTCTCTGGACACGCTCCAGCACCTCAGTGTCCTTCTTGTACTGAGGGGCCCAAAACTGAACACAGTATTCGAGGTGCGGCCTCACCAGTGCCGAGTACAGCGGCACGATCACTTCCCTACTCCTGCTGGTCACACTATTCCTAATGCAAGCCAGGATGCCGTTGGCCTTCTTGGCCACCTGGGCACACTGCCGGCTCATGTTCAGCCGGCTGTCGACCAGCACCCCCAGGTCCTTTTCCACCAGGCAGCTTTCCAGCCACTCTTCCCCAAGCCTGTAGCGTTGCATGGGGTTGTTGTGACCAAAGTGCAGGACCCGGCACTTGGCCTTGTTAAACCAAACCATAGTAATAAAGGCTTCAGCTACAGTCAATGGGAAGAAATAGCTGGATGGGGCAGATGTTTGTCTTTTAGGATGACACAAATCTTTCTCTGACACTGCCTCTCCTATGGCTTTAGAGGGAACTTGGACCACTTGCTTGATAAAACAGGTACATTTTGGATGGCTAGACTTAAAAAAGCATATGATAAATGAAATTAAATGGGGGCCAGTCACTCGTGGTGTGCTCCTAAGGTCAATATTGGGGCCAATACTGATTAACATCTTCATTTATGAGCTGGATGATGGGGAAGAGTGCATCCTCAGCCAGCTTGCGGATGAAACAAAACTGGGAGGAGTGGTTGACAGATTGGGTGATTATATTACCTTTTAAAGGGACCTCAACGGGCTGTAAAAACAGGCCAACAGGAAACTCATGAAGTTCAGCAAAGAGAAATGCAAAGTCCAGCACATGGGGAGGAACAATCCCATGCACCAGTACACACAGGGGGCTCTTATTATTGTGTGGAAATGCCTAATGGGAGTTGGAGAAGTGTATGGGGGGAGTAAAGAAGATGGAGCCAGACTCTCCTCAGTGGTGGCCAGAGACAGGCCAAAAGGTAACGGGCACAAACTGGAATATATGAAACTCCACTTAAATATAAAAACTCCTTTTTTTTACTGATCAAACACTGGAACAGCTTGCCCAGAGAGGTTGTGAAGTTTCTGTCCTTGGAGATATTCAAAACCCAACTGGACATGGCCTTGAGCAACCTGCTATAGCTGACCATGCTCAAGCAGGGGAGGTTGGAATTGGTGATCTCCAGAGGCCCTTCCTAACCACAGCGATGCTGTGATTCTGTGAAGATCCTGTGATTTAGTAACTTGTTGATATTTTTAACCTAGGTCTTGCAAACCTTAATTAAAAGCCTACTCTGTCCCTCTCTTTCTAAAAACACTTTAAAGATCTCAATTTCTGGATGCAGCAGAAGAAAGAGGCTGCAACCTCAGCCTTCTCTCAAATCAGAGATTTTATCATACAAACAATCCCAGTCTGGGGTTCTCACTCAAAGGTACTACTTGGAGCCTGCTGCTGTACTGGCTCTAGAGAAATGTTGATCTTCATTGAGCAGCCCAGACATAGGTATCTACTGCAGGGTGGGATGACCCAGTGTACCCTAGACAGCCATACAGGGCTGGGAGATGGAGACTCTTGCATTGCTGGCTTAGCAGGCAAAGGTTAGATGGTACTGTATATTTATGCAAAGGCAGCTCAGGCTCCTGGTGTTTTCTTTAGAGAAGGAACTGGTATAAAAAATAGTCGGCTCCTAATGGACACCTGCAGCAGTACTGCTTGAAAATGTTGATGTCTTTTAAAATGTACTGAATAACATAAATATTTCAGTTGGCTTTCTTAAGAGTTCTGCGTTTCTTGTGTAGTGAGTGTGTGCAGAGTGCAAAAAATGTGAGTTTGAGCTTTTTCTTAGATCAGAATGAATTAGTGAAGATCTGCTTGGTATAATTCCTGTAGTGATGGCTTCTTTGATGAAACATTTTTTTTTTTCAGTTCAATGGAGAGAGACTTCAGCCAACACCTAAACCATGCATTTCTGAAAATCTTGCTTTAAAAAAATGCAGAATCAATGAGAACACCAAGATTTCAGGCTTGGGGCAGGAAGGATTATCTAGTGGCTAGAACATAAGCCTGGAAATCAGGAGACACAGGTTTTGCTTCCTTCTCTGTCACAGGTGTTTTTTGTTATCCTAGATAAGTCATTTTGCCTTTCTGTGGCTCTTACTCCCAGTCGTCAAATAATTCTTCCTTCTTTACCTCTGTGGGATATCATAAAGCATGTGAAGTGTCCAGATTTTATAGTATTAGTTGCCATAAATGTATCTTAGGCTGTCAATTTTACACTGGTGATGGTACATTTTGTTAGAGAATCCAACAGTTATTTTGTCATTTTACTGCATAACAGAGCAGAGTCAGCTTACGATTTTGCAGAAATATAGATTTGGGTTTTGTGGAGTTTCGTTTTGCTTTGTATGTTTGTTTTATCACAGGGATGGGGGGGGGGGCAGGGCTGAGTATCTTCTGGCAAAATTAGGAGAGGATGAGGGGAAGAGCCTGGGTGGGAGGTGAGGCAGTCAGGTAGGGTGTGCTGTCTGCTGCTACCAAGGCGTTGGAAGGACTGAGGACAACGACTTCAGTTTCTGGCAGACAACATCCTAAAAGCCCTGATTCGTCCTTTACTAGCAGCAAGAACCACCAGCCATGGTTGTTTTGCTAACCCAACTGTTTGTTGCCCAACACAACTATTTTGATATTCCTAAGCCCATCTTTGTAATAAAGGCAGCATTATGCTCAGGCACTTGAGGTTCAATTTAATTTCCTAAGCAAAGGTATCCCTAGGTTATTTGAGCCATGTACTCCAAGCTGGCATATATGACACAAAACCTCTAAGAGACCCGTACCTTCTTGGAGAGGCAGCTGAAGATCAGTTACCTTAAAGTGTCTTGAATGGCCCAGGGTACCAGCAATTAGATTACTGAATCAGAGCCTTGTTCTTGTGATTCTAGAATTTATCTGAAATAAACTCAAAACACACCCATAGAGCAAGTATTATAGAATCATTTAGGTTGGAAAAGACCTTTAAGATCATTGAGTCCAACCACAAACCTAGCACTGCCAAGTCCACCACTAAACCATGTCCCTAAGCACCATGTGTATACATCTTTTAAATACCTTCAGGGATGGTGACTCAACCACTTCCCAGGGCAGCCTGTTCCAATGCTTGATAACTTTTTCAGTGAAGAAATTTTTCCTAAGATCTAATCTAACCTCCCCTGGTGCAACTTGAGGCAGTTTCCTCCTGTCTTATCACTTGTTACTTGGGAGAAGAGACCAACACCCACCTCGCTACAACCTCCTTTCAGGTAGTTGTGCAGAGCGACAAGGTCTCCCCTCAGCCTCCTTTTCTCCAGGCTAAACAGCCCCAGTTCCCTTAGCCACTCCTCATAAGACTGGTGTTCTAGAACCTTCACCAGCTTTGTTGCTCTTCTTTGGACACACTCCAGCTCCTCAATGTCTTTCTTGTAGTGAGGGCCCAAAAATGAATACAAGGTTCAAGGACCTGCCTCACCAGTGCCAGGTACCAGGGGACAATAACTTTCCTAGTCGTGCTGGCCACACTATTTCTGACACAAGCCAGGATGCTGACCTGGGCACACTGCTGGCTCACATTCAGCCGGCTGTCAGCCAACACCCCCAGGTCCTTTTTGCCCAGGCAGCTTTCCAGCCACTCTTTCCCAAGCCTGTAGCGTTGCATGGGGCTGTTGTGACCCAAGTGCAGGACCCGGCACTTGGCCTTGTTAAACCTCATACAATTGACCTCGGCCCATCGATCCAGCCTGTCCCAATCCCTCTGTAGAGCCTTCCTACTCTCAAGCAGATCAACACTCCTGCCCAACTTGGTGTCGTCTGCAAACTTACTGAGGATGCACTCGATCCCCTTGTCCAGATCATTGATAAAGATATTAAACAGAACTGGCCCCAACACTGAGCCCTGGGGAACACCACTTATGACCAGCTCCCACCTGGATTTAACTCTGTTGACCAGAACCCTTTGGACCCAGCCATCCAGCCAGTTTTTTACCCAGCAAAGAGTATGCCCGTCCAAGCCATGAGCCACCAGCTTCTCCAGGAGAATGCTGCGGTAGACAGTGTCAAAGGCTTTACTAAGGTCTAGGTAGACAACATCCACAGCCTTTCCCTGATCCACTACGCAGATTAACTTGTCATAGAAGGAGATCAGGTTAGTCAAGCAGGACCTGCCTTTCATAAACCCATGCTGGCTGAGCCTGATCCCTTGGTTGTCCTGTACGTGCCATGTGATGGCACTCAAGACGATCTGCTCCATAACCTTCCCCTGCTGTGAGGTCAGACTGACTGGCCTGTAGTTCCCTGGATCCTCCTTCTGGCCCTTCTTGAAGATGGGCATCACATTTGTCAACCTCCAGTCAGCTGGGACCTCCCTGGTTAGCCAGGACTGCTGATAAAGGATTGAAAGTGGCTTGGTGAGCACTTCTGCCAGCTCCCTCAGTATCCCTGGGTGGATCCCATCCAGCCCCATAGACTGTGCATGTCTAAGTGGTGTGGTAGGTTGCTAACCATTTCCTGTTGGGTTATGGGTGTTTCATTCCGCTCCCCATCCCTGTCTTCCAGCTCAGGGGGCTGGGTACCTGGAGAACATCTGGTGTTACTATTAAAGACTGAGGCAAAGGCAGCATTAAGTACCTTAGCCTTTTCCTCATCCTTTGTCACTATGTTTCCCCCTGCATCCAATAAAGGACGGAGATTCTCCTTAGCCCTCCTTTGGTTGCTAATGTATTTATAGAAACATTTTTTATTGTCTTTTATAGCAGTAGCCAGATTAAGTTCTAATTGGGCTTTGGCCCTTCTAATTTTCTCCCTGCAAAAACTCATGACATCTTTGTAGTCCTGCTGAGTTGCCTGCCCCTTCTTCCAAAGGTCATAAACTCTCCTTTTTTTCCCCGAGTTCCAGCCAAAGCTCTCTGTTCAACCAGGCCGGTCTTCTTCCCCGCCAGCTTGTCTTTCGGCACATGGGGACGGCCGGCTCCTGTGCCTTTCAGATTTCCTTCTTGAAGAATGTCCAACCTTCCTGGACTCTTTTGCCCTTCAGGACTGCCTCCCAAGGGACTCTTTCAACCAGTCTCCTAAAGAGGCCAAAGTCTGCCCTCCGGAAGTCCAAGGTAGCAGTCCTGCTGACCCCCCTCCTTACTTCTCCAAGAATAGAAAACTCTATCATTTCATGATTGCTATGCCCAAGACAGCCTCCAACCATCAAATCACCCACAAGTCCTTCTCTGTTCACAAACAATTGTATGTCTCCACTATTGCTACCTGATCATAATTAAGAAGTGTAGTCTTGCTCAGAGCATCAGTCATGATGCTCATTTTCATTTTTTATGAGTCTCATTTTTGGCCTTGGGCTGTTTTTCTGCATAATAATTAACATTATGTAGAACTATCAGAACACTTGAGCTTTTAGGGATGGAATTTACAGTACATTAGGCGTCTTAGGTGTCTAATAACCTGACTGGAGTTAGGAGCCTGAACACCTTTGTAATCATGCCCCTTATTACTTCAGTATTATGGAGTGCACATAAGAAGAAGAAAGAGAAGAAATGAGGAAAGAATAACTAACTTTGTCAATCTAATAACTTGCACCAGCCAAAACAAACAAACAAAAAATTCAAATTTCAAATAATCTCCAGTGGAGATTTCTAGCCTAATTTGCTCATGATAATGGATGAGCAGTTTTTCCCTAATTGGTAGTTCGGAGTGGGAGTATGGACTTTTTTGTTCTCTGATCACCTCGGACATTGTTAGAGTAATGTTTCAATTGATAGTCTGGCACTTCACTCCCACTTTTTTCCTCATACTACAATTTCAGAGTCAGTTAAGTCATCTGATGATGCTGTTTAATTCTCTTATAAATAACAGGTTTGCAGAATGGGAGAACTGCTGCTAAGAAATTATAGTCCAACAGAACAATTTGAGCATTACTTTGGATGATACACATACATCTTTTATTTCAAAATTATTATTGTAGTGTTTTCGTATAATCTTTGATTAAATTGAGAAGTTAGCTTCAGAAAAACTACAGTAACTATAACCCAGTTCTGTACAAACTGATTTAGTATTGGCAGTGTGTAAACCTATATAGTTCTGTTTCAGCTCCTCTAGGTTTTTTCCTCAGATTAATAAAAAACCAAGCATACACAAAAGAAATTAAATTAGTTTTCAAGCAGAAAAACATTTGTATGACAAAATCACATTTTTGCAAATATCACAGTTAACTCACTTTGTGCTAAGAGCTCAATACAAATATCTTGAAACATCTAAGTTACATGGAACAAATAACCTCTACCCATAAGATGACAGATATTTCTCACCCTTTACCCCAAAGGCACGTTATCCCAATGATGACTCTTGCAGGGTTTTTTGTATCTATCTCCTTTGAAACATGAATTACCTTGGTGAAATTTTTCTATGCTAGAAAAATTATTGGCCTAATGGTAAATCTGCAATGCATGTATAATGAATAGCATCAGTTTTTCATTCAAAGATCTTTAGAAACTCTAAGAACACTATGGGATATGTTATTATTTCACCTGCGAACCATTGTGCATTTTCTCTGAAAATTCATGGCTAGTCTTCTCATTTTGCCTCTGTCTGTCTATCACTGTCTTTAGCAGTTTGGGATATACAGTAGGCTAAAACTGAACATGTCTTGCCCTGTTTTTGCATATCAGTACTGTCTCTTGTAGGAGTCATAATTTGGGAGAAGAAGGGACCTATATTTATGCAACAGATTGTACCAAATGCCATGATGGCACCCTAGAGCCTCTAAGACATTCATATATGGCCAGTAAATATGACATCAGACCCATGGGAGACCAGTGGCCTTCTGGAGCAGCATCAGGAGACGACATGGGTTTCCCAGAGACATCTCAAATGGGACCAGGTGCCCTAATGAGAGTAACTGAATCACTTCCAGGGAGTGATTCTTCTGATCTACTTTAGATACCTACACTGAGGTGAAATGAATCTCATTTTAGATCTTCCTCAACTGTTAAAGAAAGATAGAGTAACTAACTTCCTACTGACATTGAAACTCTAACTGTGGGTTTCAGTCTACAGGTGAGATATCTACAGATAGGGGTATAAATTAGGTTTTCACAAGTGATTAATGTGTCTAAATTGTCTTTATGAAAGTTTGACTCTCTTTAGTCAATGAAAATCTGAGGCCAGATTCGGTTCCCTCAAAAGTACCTAGTTCTGTTTCACATGATCAAGGATTTCCCACAAGACCATACATGACTGGCAGGTAGGACATGGGACCCAAAAGTAATCTGCTGTTTCTGAGCCAGTAGATGGAGGCCAGATAGGAGATTACAGAGTACCTAATATGAGACTAGACACCTAGATACAGACAACTGAATCCTGTCCTCTCCACCTGTATTAATTATTGGCTCAATTCAGCTGCTTAAGCATAGGCATCTAGAGTCTACTTTAAGCTCCCTGTTTGGCCTTTATATAACTCTGCAGAAGGGTGCAAGTCTGCTATTTGTTCTGTGTTATATCTGCTACATCATATGTAAGTCTTCCAAGTCGTGTTGCATTACATACAGTATTAGACGTTTAAGGATGCATGACTGAACCAAACCCAGGAATCCTGCTTACTGTCACTGAGAGCCACTTGAGGTCAGGGGTCCATTTTGCTTGCTGTAGATGATGGGGGTCTGTTGAAGAAATATGTGGCTCTCTTGTCATAATAGCAGTAATGACAGAGACAAGCAGATGCACGACTGTGTTTCTTTTATGTATCAGTAGAAGCCTAAGTTTTTCTTACAAAAGTCATCTCAAGCCTAGATCTGAGTAGAAGGCAAGTTTGGACTTCTTGGATATTGTCTAAGACATTAACCTTTATTCGGAGGCTACATCTGATTTAGCATCTAGGGATTTCAATTGTTCTTTTTCCACAGCAAAGGTCAGTAAAATGTTAAGTATCAGAGTTCGAAGGAGGTAGAAAAGACTTTTTCTTTGTGCTGACCCACCAGAGTCAGGATATCTGAGAGGCAACATACATCATAGAATAATTTGGTTGGAAGGCATCTCTGGAGGCTATCGGATCCAACCCTCTGCTCAAAGCAAGCTCATCAGCTTGCAGAAACCCGCAAGCCCCATGCACAAGAGTTATGTGGAAAGGTCTAGTGGACTGCAGCATAATCATCTTTCGTACTCCTTTTGGGGTGCTTTAAATGGATGTGTATTGATAGACAAGCTGTAGCTAATCTCCTTGCCTTACTTCAGCTCAAGTCCTTTTTTCCTTCACTTTAAAACAAAACTCTTCCAAGCCTGAATGAACTCCCTTTGCCATCTTACTGATTTCAATAGGAGGTAGCTATTCCCCATAGTGACATTTTTATTAAAAAGTACATATTTTAATTTACAGTGGAGTCTTTTTAGATGGCGGTAGGATACACTTAACACAGAATAAACTGAAGGGAAACAGTAGAAGATTTGCACCACACACTTCAATATACAAAGAAAGATGGACAAGTTTAGGAGAATTCATGAATGAGAATTCACTGAAGAGGAGCTGAGAATATTAGGAATATAATTTGTTAACATTTAGTCTTCAGTAGTTTTCATATTTAGGTACAAAAGCTTTTCATTCATTCAGGGAAACATAATGCAAAAGCAAACTTAAGAATTTTTATAAACAAGGGCATAAAAGTTTAGGCACAAACTGGTAGCTGTTTCTCCATACCAGTTCTCATCAGGGCTTTCCAAGTTCTGTTGTAGTCTCCAGAACTGACATCTCTGGGTGAGCATTTTTACCCATAATGTATACTGAAATTATTTTTTAAAAGGTAGAATGTTTATTAGTATTTTTAATAAGAAATTAATTAGTAATTTTAATAAGAACTTAATTAGTAATTTTAATAAGAAATTTGTCACATTTTTCTGGTGACAAATGTGTTGGTTTTTTTCAAACTGACCATTTCACATGGCTGTATTTATTCTTGTGAAACGTAAGTATTTAACTAAAAGATAAAGATTTACATATATATATTTATAGATAACAGGTTTTAACTGGAAAGCAGAAGTGTTTGATCTTCAGCCACAAAAATGTTAAGTGTTTCATTTTGTAATGAAAAATGGAAAAAAAGAAATTATCCTGAGAAAAACAAAATAAAACCATTTTCTGACCATGTCTATTAATAGCAGCTGTTTTTCTTATTTGAAATATACATGGAAAATCTCAGATGTAAAGTGCAAAGGTTTTTTTTATTCATAAGAATTTTCAGGAGACAAATGGCTTCTTTGCATTTCACCAATGCGAAGCATACCAAAACTGCGTACTTGGAAATGTAGCACTATCTGCAGTGACTAGGTGCAAAACTATTTGAAACTGCTCATTTCTTTTTCTGGCTTAGCAAAGCCTCTGATCGTCCTGTAACTATAGCAACATAACTACAAGCTGCCGAATTTTAGACACTTTTTGTGCATTGTCTATTTTTTTCTAGAATATAAAAAGATAATGGGATACAGGCACTCTGCTTTGTTTGCCTTGTTAAGCTATATTTAGATAATAGGTGATAAACAGAATGAATTAAAAATCCTTCTGTCTCTAAATGCTTTTAAAGTTAATTTTATTTACCTGAAGACTTAGAGGAGGTGATACTTTTTCCTGAGTGTGGGCACATAGTGCCATTTGAGATGCCCTAGGGGGTCCCACCTGGTATCCAGCTGCCACAGTAGAAGGGTAGATGTTTTGGAGCTTGTAGATGGCTTAGGTGGAACTAGACACCCATGTCTAGGTGACTGAATTGCACCAAAGACCGACCATGTATTTTTCAAAAGATCCTTGACTCCTGCCAACAAGATGACTGGATATTTCCTTAATGGTAAACATCCAGGTAATGGTAAGATACAGCCTCTTGGAACATACTGGACAGGACTATATCAGGTCCTATAAAACCCAATAGGTTGCTTTTCCCCCCTAAAATTTCTTCTCTTGGAGTCTTCTTGAAATATTACAAACCAAAAAATTTGGAGTGGAATTTAGGGATTTGCCTGTCAGGTAGAAGTTTAAATCAGCTGCTTGTACAGAGGTTTCTTACGCAGTTTAAGAAGCTGTTATCTTCCACGCTGGAGTCATGCAGTTTTCCTGTAGGTCTTGTTATATTTGCCGGTCCCATGAGGATGTCTCAGATAGTGCAAATCAACCTGCAGTTCTGCAGGGATAAATCAGCTGCCATGTTTTCTTGCTCATAATGAAGATCGAAGCTATGAAATGAAGATCTAATCAAAAGAGTCAGGAGCCTACATCTAAACACCTATGTACAAGTATATGACTCTCAACCTGGCTTTGTCCAGTGTATAAAACTGAAAACTGAAACTATTTGAGGTATCTTAGGGCACCTGATATATTGACACAGAGATAACAAATAAAACAGGATATGCAAAAGATTGCGGTCTTCTGCAGAAGCAGCTGGAGAAAGAGCAGAATATCCTAGGACATTTCAAATGCCAGAAACAATTTGGAAACTGAGTCAAACAGTCGACGCTGTAGTGGGCAGCAGCTACAATCCAAAGAGATTTTACTCATTCTTTTAATCATGTCAAAGAGATGCAAATAGCATGCAAAAGGATAGAACCTGTGAAAAATGCCTACTATTAATACTACAGTTAAAAAAGCAAAGTGAAACACTTAGCAAGTATTGCACAGCTCATCGTATTTCTGGTACCGACAAGAGAAATTGAACATTTTAGGAGTGTCAAGTCAAATGCTCTGGTGTTATAAGTCTCGAGCTCACAGACAGGCCCAGTTAGAGACCTATGTCCTTCCAGTTGCAGATGCATGAGCTCTGGTTATTATCTGACCATTCAAGATCCAAAGAGTAAATCAGCACATGTACAGCATGGCCTTTCACAGTTCATTTCTGGACTTTCTCTGTAGGCATTAGAAAGAAATAGAAAAACTCAGGGATCAATTCACCACAGCTAGTCTAGATTTTTCAGAATAGATTGATTTACATGTTAGCAAGTTTTATTTCTCTCCATATTAACAAAGGACATAGTGATCAGAGCAGAGTAGATGCCTACCCTGAGTGAGATGGATCACTCCTAAAGAAAGAAACCATTTTGCAGCATGTTTCCATATTGACCACCAAAAGTCTAAAAGAGTAATATATGTCTGCAATTAAATGAATCTTATATGACTACATTGGGATTCTATCTATTTTTTTACAAAATGTCCAAACTCAAACCAGTATGTCTTTTGCCTTTTGTAATTGTTGTGGTTTAACCCCAGCTGGCATCTAAGACCCACACAGCCCCTCACTCACTCCCCCCTGGTGGGATGGGGAGAGAATCAGAAGGGTAAAAGTGAGAAAACTCATGGGTTGGGATAAAGACAGTTTAATGGGTAAAGCAAAAGTCGCGTGCTCAAGCAAAGCAAAACAAGGAATTCATTCACTTCTTCCCATGGGCAGGCAGGTGCTCAGCCATCTCCAGGAAGGCAGGGCTCCATCATGCCTAACGGTGACTTGGGAAGACAAATGCCATCACTCCAAACGTCCCTCCTTCCTCCTTCTTCCCCCTAATTTATATGCTGCGCATGACGTCATATGGTATGGAACATCCCTTCGGTCAGCTGGGGTCAGCTGTACCGGCTGTGTCCCCTCCCAGCTTCTTGTGCACCTGGCAGAGCATGGGAAGATGAAAAAGTCCTTGACTAGAGTAGGCACTACTTAGCAACAACTAAACCAACTCTGCATTATCAACACTGTTTTTAGCACGAATCCAAAACATGGCCCCATATAAGCTACTATGAAGAAAATTAACTCTATCCCAGCCAAAACCAGCACAGTAATCATTCTGATAGAGAAAAGTCTCACACTGTATCTTGGAGCAAAGTTGGTCAAACTTTTGCTTGGTGAAACAGTGTTTTTACCTCAAGTGATGTCCATGAATTATTCCTGTGGAAAACTGCAAAAGCAACTTATCTGCTTTTTGTTAAACTTTTCAATTTTTGAATCAGCTCCTCCAGATGAAGTGCATGAAACAATGAAAAGCTCCTCCCCCCTTTTTCTTTTATTTCTAGATATTTTTCTGCTCATACACACACACACACACACACACACAAAGAAAACTTTTTACAACACCTTCTAGTCCTTAATTTGCAAATAATAACACATTACCCTAATCTTATTTCCTGTCTGTGAGCATAAATATAGGATTGCTCATATGAATGAAGTTAAGCAAGAACATAATTGTTTGCAAGATCAGGATATAACCACACAAGCATCCCTTTCAACCAAAGTTTCTCCAATTCTTTTTTTTGGTCCTTCCTGTACTACTTAAGTAAATTACTGATATCGAAATGAAGAGGGGGGAAAAACCACTTATGTTCTAGACATCCTGAAATCAAAGAAAGAACTAGTTTATTTAAGTGACTTAACAACATATGTAAACCTGTAAGGAGTGGATGACCATAAATAATGGCTAAATAATAGTATTTCAGTCACCCAAGGGCAAAATATATTAGCACTGTGTCATATCACATACACAATCATAAAATTGAATGCTTGCTCAAAGATAATTATCAGAAGAGTCTAAAGTCAGCATTTCTAATAAAGAGTACACATAACCAGATAAATAGCTATGAGCATTTGCAGTCAAATTCCTCACTTTTTTTTTAACTGCTCTTAATGTTATTACAATAGTTAACAAAAGGCATAAACACAACTTTGCTTTCCCTCCTTGTTGCAGATCTACCAAATCATCTTAACCCAATTGCTAGTCCCCAGAGCAGTTGTTTACCTACCTACCTTCTCCCTATCAATTCCCACCTCCACAACCTCCCAGAATTCAGTTCTGCTTTCCTGAGACAGACAGATGAAAATATTAACTAGGGGTGTTTCCTTCGGGCGTGCAATTCTGACTCAAAGTCCACCTGGTTTTATTTCCTTCCTATATTTTTTCTGTCATGAGAACGAGAAGTTGCAGATCCCCCCCCAGACAGCTATACGTTCTTATTCCGGAACATGTTCACTTTCCTTTTTCTGAAGCACTCCAATCCCCGTATTAGCTCACATCCTGATGGAGAAAGCCCTCACACCCTTATGAGATATGAGCAGTGTTAAGTCACCCTCAGACTTAGGATATTCAGACTACTCCCAGTCAAGGGTCTTTCCTGGTGTTCTAGAGAAGAAGGAAAGGCAGAAGAAGAATTGGACACCGTTTATCTGTTGTTAAAGTAATGCTGTTGAGCAATTAGGAATGTAAAATTTAGAGTGTCAGAAGGAAATAGCTCAAAAAAGTGCATTGTTCACAAGATGTTACAGCTATAATTTTGGTCTATTTGAATTCATTATGAAGCCAGGGATGTCATGGGGTGGAAAGAAGGCAGGATGAGAGGAACCTGGCTCAAACTTAATTAATTAATTTCCTTGCTTAAAGGGGATGGTCCTGAGGCTCAGGTCTTGCTAATAAGAACTTTTTTAATGTGAAAGTTCTTACCTGAAAGAGAAAAAACGTGAATAAAACTTCAATTAAACCCCAACGTAGTATAACCAATACCTCTGGTGGGTTTTTTGGTTCAGCACTACAGACATGCAGAATGGTATATTAAGATTATATTGTTCTGGTCTTGCTAGAGTAGTTACCAATAGCAAGTAGGAAAAAAATAATTGCCCATTCAGTGATATTGATTTTGCTAATAATCTTGTTTCAGCATGTTAGTGTTTTTTCTATAAGCTACTTGGAACACATTTGAAAAGTCTGGCTAATGACATGTGAAATCATATATACAGTAAAAACTGTTACACACTATGAAATGTGTCCTTGCAGTGTTATTAAGTGGCCTTGCTTCATTACAAATATAGTATAATCATCATGGCTGATGGAGTTTAAACAAGAATTCACTGCAGTTTGTTTTGGTTCAGTAAAGATATCTATGTCAAAGGTTTTGTATTTAGCTACAAACGCTTAAACTCAAGGAGACAGTCTAAGGGTAGCCAGTGTTCATGCAGTATTACATTTTCTTTAAACTTTAACAAGAACACCAGTGATTTAACAAATTCACCAGTGATTCTGAAAACAGAACACAATGTAAAAACTGAATATAAATACTTTAGGATTCAATACAGAGACCTTTTAGTTCAAATTGCCTTTCAAACAGCTACTGTACCTTATTTATGCAGTATAAACAACCTATGAAATACAATTTAGATTAGTCTATATTCATTCCTCTCTATACATGAAGCAGGAGAGTAGAAAAGTGCTAGCCCTTGATTTTAGGTGTACAATTCTAGTCAGGTTTTGGGCTTAAACAACATCTATATTTCAAATGTGAGTTCCGAGTCTGTCTATTCTGTTCTTAATACTGATTTTTGTTGGTTGTTTGCAGGTTTTTTCCCTCCCAAGAATGGCAG
This sequence comes from Fregata magnificens, assembly GCA_013389945.1. Lineage (NCBI taxonomy): Eukaryota > Metazoa > Chordata > Aves > Suliformes > Fregatidae > Fregata > Fregata magnificens. The sequence goes on from WAAD01042713.1 coordinate 52,845, forward strand.
CAATTAAACTAGCACTAAGGGAAACTAAACTGATCGTGCATTTCATACATTAGGAATTGATTTAGTGTTGGGACTCCACTATAGAAGGAAGAAAATGACTGCTGGGGGACTTACACTGAGTGTTATCTCCTCAATACGTTATTGGATTTATACTTCATTTTACATATAGAATTATTGCCACTTAGACTCTATTATTATACATGGGGCATTACTGACTTTTAGTGTGCCACACGTTTAATTGAATTGACTAATGGTATAAAAAGAAAGAACTGGAGGGAAAGTTTGGATAATCTTCCTTAAAGTAATATCATTATGGAGTAAAAATGAGTCCCTTTTTTAAGAGGAAACCAGATGTTGATGCAGCACCCCTTGTCAGAAACTAGCCTCAATCACTTGGATAGACTTTTATTATAGTGAACTTGGATATCATATATTTCAATGTGCTCATCTTTGCTTTCAGGTTCTATCTTGGTTCCTCTGGCAGAATAGGTCCATTGTGTGCGAGGATAAAACATTCCTTATCTTCTTGTTAGATATGATCATACACTTCACTTCGGTATCACTGCAAGTAGGGTCCTAGCATGGAAGAGTGGAATTTGGTTCATTTGATGGATAACATCTTTGACTTTTTTTTTATTAGGAGAAAAGAGATAAAGCATATAACTGCATCTTGAGTCCTTCCAGTCAAGGTCTTCCGGACATCCGATCTGAAATAAGTATGTTGCCTCTATATTTAGATTAGATTTAGAGTACAAGGAGTTGTTTTTTCTGAAGTCACCAGGAAATCCATGGGATCTACTGCTGCAGAAGGCCGTTGAGACACATACGCTGGATTCCTTTAAAATTAAATTCATTGCGATTGGCATAAATAAGATATGTAGCAATTGACCAAGCTTCCAGCTTGTTTTTAACTGTTGCTAGTGTGCCACTGTGATACGTTGTCAACAGATCATCTTGCTTATTGCTGGTATGGTTGACTCCGAGCTCATACTTGCTACCTGCTAAAGTAACCAGGGATTTATATGAAAAATGGCAGTACCATTAAACTTAATGTTCTTATTTCTTTTTTTCTTTTCTCTCAGTCAATAATAGTGCCCTGATCTACACATAAAGGAAAACAGAAAAAACTTTAAAAGTCAGCAGAGAAGAAATAAATCATTATTTAACAGTCAGGACACAGAGCTCTGTAATTTTTGAGTGATTTTCAAAGACTGCCCCAGACCTAATGCATTAAGTTCCTCCATGCCAAAGATCATGATAAATAAAATTACAAGGTCCAGATCAAGAACAAATGGTTATAGTATAAATGAGAAACAGCAGTTTCTGGGCTCTGAACAGATCAAGAACAAATACCTGCAAACTGATGAGGAACAAAGCTTTTAATAGCAGGAATCAAGCGCACAGATCAGACTGCTTTTTCTAATGAAATTTTCAACCATCTGATTTTTATCTACATACCAATTGCAGCCATGCACAGGGAAAATGAGCTGCTTTGTGTCATTAGTGCACTGATGACTGCTAGCTCAAATCCCTTTACCTGCTGACCTGCCCATCCATAGAAAGTAATTTTGCAGAATGCTGCAGGAGACCTTTACCAAGCCCACATTTACCAAGCGAGGAACTGCATGTCATCATTTAGCATTTCAGAGCATGGGAAACCATTTCAGAGCTATTATGTCTCCCATGTCCCCAGAAGTCATCAGTGTTAAAGGAGGCCCCATACTTCTTTAAGAGAAAAAAATAATTTTTGGCCATCTGTTATATATTTCCAGAAGCTGTGAACTACCGAAAGCTGTGTACTACGCCTCATCCTGAACTAGACCAAGATGGATTAAGGGAGCCTGAATACTCCAGATTATATCTTTTTACAACTTTCTCAGTAATGTGTCACATGAAGGAAAAGCTAGGTACAAGGCAAGAAAGAAATTATTAGGGTCTGCCAAATATTTTCTGTGAACTTTTTTGGACAGAAAATTGTGTTTTCATTAAACACATGCCTACAGTGTCTGGTCTCCTCAAACTTTCAATTTTTGTCAGATAATGAAAGCTTCAGGATTTTCATCAAAAAGGCAATTTTCCACAGGAAAGAATTCTGTTGTTTGACTGTATCTAGAAATTACCAATTTCAAAAGATAGTTTGCTAAGCTGAGTCACAATGAATATGATTATTTACAATCAACACTAGCCCTCACTGTGGAATCTGAGCAGTCTTTACTAAAAGCAGAACTGATGAGTACATGCAAGCAATAAAGTGAAAAAGTCCAACACATCTTGTAGCTGCATGCGGTGCTCTGTGAAATTCCCATTTCTCCTATTGCAGTAGCCACCCATTTTTTCCCCCTCACTAGTGCTTGAAATACATTCTCCTCCTCTGACCTCAGTATTCAATCAAAAGCGGTTTGCAAATGAACAAGAGAAGTTGAACCAGAATCTAATTTGAATAATAATCAAAACCTTAAAGTTAATTGTAATGAAAAGGTTGTTCAGTTTTGCTTTAATTCTAAAATTCTAGTGCACATTAACCTTTTAATTGGCCATCTTGTAGGGAAGGAATACATCCCATAAAGCTTTGTACATTTGCATCACTGTAAGATGGAGACACAAAAAAGATATCATGGAATGGACGATCTCTGTTTGCCTTCAAGTTTCATTCTAATCTTAATTGGTTTGATACCACTAACTTTTCTGCTTGGCTGAAGGCAGAACTCGAGCCTTGTAAAGCAGGCACTTTTTTCATTTCTTCTGTGTTTTAACTGTAATAAAAGAACCTTCCCAATTTCCTTATAATCTGCTTCATGTCAATTCCCTCAGGTTGCTAGCTTCATTCTAATTCTATTTTTAAACAAAGGTAGTTGGTTCTTGTTCTTCTTAGCTACCCTTTGCTTAACCTCTAATTTGAATCTGCCAGTCTTTCCTGTTTGTCACTTAGAAGAAATGCGCTAGTAAATAAGAAACAAGTTGTTTCTGCAGAGGAACAAAGGTCTATTTTTCCTTTATTGTCTCATCCTATGCATCTTCCTGAATATTTCACTTTGCTATTGTATAGTATCCTGCAATAAATCCATCAAAAAACAGAAAATACAAAGATTGGGGTTGTGGGTTTAATAATACTTCAGACTAACAGTGCACAGCAACACATACCAGAGTGAAATCTAGCTCTTGTAGAAATCAGTGGCAAGGTTGTCATTTCCTTCACTAGGCCAGGACTTCATTTGGGTCTTTATAGGAACTAGGAGTATAAGCATTCCTTTTTCTCAAATGATGCATCATTCAATACTGCAAATTCAAAATGTTAATTAAAAAAAAAAAAAGAACACACCCTCTCCCCCA
>WAAD01042713.1:67018-94285 GCA_013389945.1 Fregata magnificens
GGTGAAGGGTCTGGAGCACAAGTCTTGTGAGGAGCGGCTGAGAGAACTGGGGCTGTTTAGTTTGGAGAAGAGGAGGCTGAGGGGAGACCTTCTTGCTCTCTACAACTACCTGAAGGGAGGTTGTAGTGAAGCGGGTGTTGGACTCTTCTCCCAAGTAACTAGCGATAGGACGAGAGGGAATGACCTCAAGTTGCGTCAGGGGAGGTTTAGATTGGACATCAGGAAGAATTTCTTTACCGAAAAAGTGGTTAGGCATTGGAACAGGCTACCCAGAGAGGTGGTGGAGTCGTCAACCCTGGAGGCGTTCAAAAAAGGTGTAGACGTGGCACTCCAGGGCCTAGTTTAGGAATCATGGTGGTGTTAGTTGATGGTTGGACTTGATGATCTTAGAGGTCTTTTCCAACCTTATTGATTCCATGATTCTATGATTTAGGCAGAGTTAGGACTTTACCTCAATTTACCATGGTCTAAGCAGACTCCTCAGTAAAACTTTTGGTTATTCCAGAGCTGGGAATGAAGGCACTCTCTATTGCTTTTGGATTTACCTCTTGTCAAAACTGGCATGTTTTTCCTAAATATTATTTTTAATGAATCAGGGGGTTCTGACAAAAACACATTTTGCTGAAACATGACAAACCCTATATAAACCTACAGTCTTAGAGAAAAGAAAGGCTGCAAGGACACTTAGTGAAAGACATAGTCTCAATGTTTAGTAGTGATTTAAAAAAAGCAAGTGAGACCGAAGGCTAAATTAAAATTGAATGAAGAATCCTTTACAAAATCACTTGCGTTCATTCACCATGTATACTGCATTCAGGTTTGATCCCTTTGTCCTAAAAAGTAAGTGGAAAAAATAAAAAGGTCCTGAGAAGGGCAACAAATAAGCTGAGAAGTATGGGTGGTGTGGAGGAGGGCTTCTGTGAAAGAGAATGAACAGAACACAGCTGATTAAGTTTGGATAGAAGGGTATCAGGAAAGATGTTAGAAATATAAAAAATATAATAGCGGAGAGAAGATCAACCTGGAGCTTCTCTAAGTGCTGTTTTTCTTATTCCATTTCAGAAATCTGAAATGGCAGGGGGTCTAGGCAGAGAGATGAGGGTTGTATTTTGGCATACAAATTTGTACCAGGATATTTTTTGAGACATACACATTTGAATGTTAAAAGAAAAATTATGATGATCTGTAAAAGTCAGTCATTTTGACACACAAGCCACATATTTCCATGAGAACTTGCTTTCAAAGAAATGACTAAGCTTTTCCTTATTCCATGTTAAAAACTAAGACAAGTTCTTAATGTAAAAAGCTGAGCAATTTTTTTACAAAACTCTCTGGTTTTTCTCATCCCAGGTGTATGCTCTCAACAGGTTCACTCAAAATCGTCTTTTGTCTCAGGTGGAATTCCCTAGAGTTTAGGTGCATTTTTAGAGACATTTATGTGACCTCTATATGTTAGACAACACTAAAACAACTTCCTTGTGGAACCCAAAACCAGCTGGTATCATACAGGCCTGAAACTGCTGTAATTTTATACAGCAGGTACCAGGGGCGGCTCTAGGGATAAGCAAAAAAGAAGTTGTCTAGAGCAACAGAGTTGCTGAGGAAGTGGCAAATCTTCCTTGACTCTTCCCTTTCCTTCTCTTTCCAAGAGTGCAGGAAAATCAGGTTAGATGCTGCTACCAATGGTAGTGGAGGAGGATGTTCAGCAAACATAGGATGATAATTGCTTTTGGGGTGAGTGGGTTGAACCCGCACCAGGAGATGTTACTGTTTCCACCCTTCTCGTGCTCTGGTGGCAGGAGGAGCAGAAAGATCTATATCCCAGTTTTTTTCCTAGATACCTGCTTTAATTGTACCACTTCCTTCTGTTTCTCCATTTCTTGTAGTCTAGCTCTGTCCTGAGCCTTGAGATGGCCAAATTCAATATTTCCTGCCCTGCTGAGAAGTGTTGAGCCAGGCCCCCAGGTGTGGCTTCCACACGTGTCAGAGACTGCTACTTGCATAGCATGGATGTCATTTTGTGAGGACAAAGCTGATGCAATCCTGTCAAGTGAGCATTCTTGCAATCACCCTCTCTTTTAGAGACTGTCAATTTGTTTTCACTGGGTTCTTTTCCTTTTAATGAGGAATAACTTAAACTAAAGTAGGAGCATTTGTTCTTTACTAACCTGATACAACAACCAGTAAAATAAATAGACTGTCACTAACTTCATAAACTCTGGATTGAGCCCTCCATATGGAAAAACTTCATCAGCTAGAATTAACTTGGTCTATGCAATGTCAAAAAAGTGAGAATTCAGCGTGGTCAGTGGGTGGAGGACTGGTACTGCATCTCTCAGTAAGAAAATTTGGTGTGGGTTTAGGATGAGAAAGTGGATTTTAGTGTCAAGCACAGGACTTTTTATAGACCAAGTAGACATGCAAACTGTTGAACATTGACAGTGCTCCTTTATTCTTTTTTAATGGCTCATAAGTTCTCAAGGCTAATGATGAAAACCTGGAGGTCAGCAATATCAGCTATTTTCCTGCCAGTCATACTCCCACCTCCAAAAATGAATGTAGTATTTGTCAGTTTTTGCTGCCATTGGTTTTGAACTCAGATAATTGTATCAGCGTTGGTACAGAGCCACCCTGAGAAGAGAAAATGCCAAATGCAACATTTCCTTTGCTGTAGATGGAGTCCATCCGCCTTCAGAAGGTGATATCACAACAGCCTTCACTCACAAGTTCTCTTTGTAGTTATGACAGTGAAAAGGATTTAAAAAAATAAAGCTTCAGTTTATTTAAAAAAAATAAATAAACCTTCACAACTGATGAGCTGTCTTGGGAGACTCAGCTCCCTCCACCTCCGCTATAGATGAAATCAAAAGCAACAAACTTTAAATGGGTATATGTATTTATACTGTGCATGATTAACTCTCCAGGAAGGACCCTAGTGTTGCAGGAATTCAGGAACCATTTAGTAAGATTTGAAAAAAGGGTTAGATAAGTACGACCAAGAATAGCTGTTTTATAGTTGTGTTACCTTGGTTAGGCAGAGATTACAAGGCCTGTCAGTTTTCTTGCTTTAGAACATAAACCAGGAACCATCTTGATTTGAGAATTGATCTCCTGTTATCCTATGGGAGATGATGCTGAGTATTTTTTGCAGAGTGTTTTTGCAGACAAAACCAAAACCTTGTTATAAAGGTCAGTGACAGAGCTGCTGACTGCAACTCTAAATCAGGAATCACTTCACTGAAGTTGGCGTGTTCCATGCAGACACAGCCAATGTGGGATCCATCTCCAAGCCTGGTGTATTTAACCAGATCAAATATAACATGTTCCATCGTGATGATATCTGGTCCCTTTGCTCATCTCCTTCTCTCATGTCCTCATATATAAGGTAAGACTTTTGGACATTTCCAATAACTCATAACCTTTCTAAGTTAGAAATTTTACTTGATTTTGGAAATAAAAATTTTAAAGTCATTCGAAAAACAAAAAAAAAAGGTTATGCTGGCCATCTGTACCAATGCTGAAAATTCAGCTATATATTTTCCTTTAAGAAGTTATCACCTCTGAGAGCACAGTATATTGACACAAACTATCCACAAGTCTCTTGCAGTGCTTTACAAAAAGCATTCATCTACTTTTTCAAATACTGAGCAGCAGCTCGGAGTGATTCAAAGCTTCCAACAGAGTTCATGACAGATATGAAGGAACTGAAGAGAAAAGAAATGTTTTCCAGGCACTGGAAAGTGCACAAAGGCACTGGCAGTTTGTGACCAACATGGGAGAGAGAACCAGGCAGTATTCAGCGTGGTTAGGAACATTGAATTATTATGGCTCAGAAAGTCAGATTCCAGTGAACTCGCTACTTGTCAGTCTTGGAGAATAGCAAGTCAAAGAGCCTGGCAAACACAACCAAGTGTTTGGGACAAGTCTTAGTTTCCGATTTGCATGCTGCCAGAGAGCCTGCAACACTTCTTGCACCCAGCCTTGGTAAATAGAAAGCATAAAAAAAGGTGGCTTTGATGCACAAAACAAGCTGTAGTAGAGATTGGGAAAATTGTGATTATGTACGGTCTTTGAGAAGACAGCATTTATCTTTAATATGAGTTTGTATTAGGACTAATGTGAAACAAAGGGATTGTTCCAAATTATAGTCTGTGCCGCCTGATTATCTGCTCTGTGAACCTTCAGTCACAAATAATGCATCTAACAGCTCTGCAAACTGTAGTCTCCATTAATCCCATCTCCCTCTTTGTCATGTTACTAGCTGTTTTCCCTCAAACAGCCTATCTTTTTTGGCTGCTGAAGTACCTTGGTGCTAGCTTAGATAAGTCACAGTAGGTGAAAGACTGATTAAGTTACCTGGCTTTTTGCTTGGCTTTTGACAGAGGCTGTGCTAAGGGTAACAATTGTCAACTACTGGAAATGGCACCTGAATGCTGAAAGGAATCCAGTCTTCTCCATTCCATTTTTCTTAAAAGCCCATGGAATAGGGTTATGCACATAAGACATGCAGTTGCTATTAACCAAGGCTATTAGCTCATATGTTAAAATCCTTCTCTTAACTTGGACTAACTTAAACTAAATTTGGATAGTTCACTGAGGCAGCAATGCTAGGAATCTAGTTAGCTCAGTTGCCTTGATAGTTAAGGAGAAAAAGCACCACAGAACTCAAACATCCTCTGAAGTTGCCTGTGTTTTTCTATGGCTGAGGTTAGCAGGCACCTCTGGAGATTGTCGCCTCCAATATCCCTGCTCAAAGCGGGTTAACCTGCAGCAGGTTGCTCAGGTTTGTGTCCAGTTGAGTTTTGAATATCTCCAAGGATGGAGACCCCACAATCTCCCTGGCAACCTGCTCCAGTGCTTGACCACCCTCATTCATTTTTATGTAATGTGTATCATTAATACTATACAGAAACATAAGTTGATTAGGCTTACAAATTAATGCTAGAGTTAAACGTCTCAGATAAGACAGGCTTAACATATGTGTGACTTCCTAAAAAGTATTAGTACATTTTTTTTACTACAAATGTCTATGTGATTTAAATATTTGTAAACAAAGAGAACAAAGTTTATGAGATGAAACAATATTTTTACCTAAACCAAATGTTTTACTGGAAAAAAAGATGTGTGCCATGCTCATATTACTTCCTGTCCTTGCATGACTACATCCTTGTCTCCTTTCTTACAGCTTCAGCTTTTACAACAACAAAAAGACTACTCCTTTTTATAAATTTTCTAATATCATTGGATTGCCAAGGCTGCAGCCATATCAGTATAACAAGGAAGAAAATTATTTAATTATTTTTTCCATAGTCTCCCTTAGGTCCCTTGTTTTTCTCTTCCAACCCATTTGCTGGAAGGAGTTGGAGAAGCTCCAACAATGTGAGCAATACATATGTCAGATTAGTGAAGTTCAGCTGACAAACTGTCAGAGGATTCATGGTTGTTGTGGCAATTAGTGCTCCTTATGTAGTGTGGCGTGAGTTCTGGTTTTGTTCCATATACAACCATGGATTCTTCAGTTTGGAAGGTATCTCAGAAGGCTTTCTAGAAAATTCATTTTCCTGAGGTAAAATGAACCATATTTATATCAGGTCTGACAGTTGCTTTCCTAGCCTGTTTTTAAAACCTCTTACAGAGGTGGATGAAGACTGTAAGCAATTGAGAAAACACCTTCTGTGCTTCACTAACCTTATTGTTAGAAAGCTTTTCTTAACATTAAATTTTAATCTTTGCTGTTGCAATTAAATGTCTGTTAGGACTTGTCCTGACTGTCGTGGCCAAGAAGAACATGTTTTTCACTTTAACTTTGTAGCATCTGTCCATCTATCTTTTTGCTATTATCAGGTACCCATCTCCTTCTGCTCTTCTTTTAGACCCAGTTTAATCAGTCTCTCCCTGTAGATTGTGGGGTTTTAGCCTTCTGATCATTTCAATAGCTTTTCTTTGAAATTTACCTAATTGAATCCAATGATTTAATGGTCACTGGGATCTGGAACATGGTACATATTGGTTACTCATATTCTATAATGTCTTTTACCTTTTGGTTGATTTTTTTCATAGACATTCGTTATTTATAGAAACTATTCTTTTATTCCTGCCTGAAATTTCAGCCCAATCTTACATGCTTAGTGACCTTAACAGGCTGAAATAATAGCACTGCATGAGTGTGCGTGATTATTGTCATCCATCAGTCAGGTAGTAAAAGACTTTATTTCTTTTGGAGGTTTGAGGTTTATTCCTTCAGGTCACCCTAGTAGCTAGTCATGAAGTTAGCAATAAATCATAGTAGCCAGCCAGCTTGCACAGAATGGAAAAGTTGAGGTTTCTCAGGAAGGGTCTTCAGAAATGATGGGCTGTATTGAAGGCACCTCTCCGATAGTAATCACCAGATGGATGAATCAAATAGGAAACTTCCAAATATGAATTAAGATTAAAATATTAAAATCCATGTGTAACGAAAGATAGCTACATGTAGAAATCAGTAAGGTTGTCACTTTAAATTTTAAATTAACGCTAAATTCTTAAAAATATGTTTACTTTTGGCAAAAGGATGCATGAGAATGGGAAGAAAGAAGCACAGTGACTCTGATCTAGCATTCCCACTACTCACATCTAGTGGCTTAGAAAATGCTGCTGCTGCTCCTAGAGATAGGTATGAATAACAGTCTTAGATATTGCAGCCAGGTTAGAATGAAGCAGAAAATTTCCTGCTTTTACAATTTGTTTTTTTGGTTAACTAAATAATTTAACTGTAAAAACTGCATGTGTTGTTAAGGAAATATTATTTAGATTTATGTATCACTTTCAAATTAGCTTCTCTTCAGAGTATCTTGACCTAACTTGAAAGATATAAAATTATATCCCTCACATGCCTAAGAGTGCATCAATGCAATTCAGTGCAATCAACAATTATCAAAACAAGCTGGCCTTTCCCCCACACAAGCACAGATATCTTCCATATAGTTGCCTGTTTTGATAATAACCTAGATCATTACATGAGAACTTTACAGTTCTCATGAATTTATTCTTACTACTTCTCTGAGAAAATGAGGATGTGTTCTTTTGTTCCTAGCTTAAGATGTACCGCTAGATATAGACACACTATGCAACTTGTGTAGGGGAATGGATGAAATTTATGGTAGGATAGGCTATTGATTTTATGTTTAGGGTCACTACTGTTAGAACTACAGTGTAACACTGGAAAATTCTTAGCTGTTCTCTGAATTCAAACAGTCTCCATGGCCTAAGCTGTAATCCAGAGCATCTTTTTTTCAAAAGCTTATATGCAGACTGAGCTGAGGCCTGACTGCAAATCCCAATGCAACAAGTGATGTCAGAGTCCTTTTAAGAAAAACTACAGTCCTCTCTGCAAGGATGAACCCAAGCTATCTTCTCTCTCTGACTTGATAGCAGGAAGAGATATCTAAAGATCCCAGGCCCATTCATGCTGAGGCTTGAAGAGTTCCCTATAGCTAAGTCCTCTCTTCATAGGAACAGCTACAGAGTTGCCCCAGAGCAACCAAAGATAAGCAGTGGAAAAAGCGGTTATTTTAGTTTTGAAGCAACTAGGAGGGAAAGGTGTGTTCTATACAATACCACAGAGTTCACAAAGCTTATTGATTACCCTTTTCTCCCCCCCATCCAGGCAAAAGAATTTTTATCCAGAAGTTATCCATTTGAACGAAACCAAGACTTCCAGAATTTGATTTTGAATGCAGGAAGAGAAATGGTCATACAACCCAATACATAGAATTAATTGATATAGCAGAAATTGCTTCCTATTAGATTCAGCTGGAAACAAGACTCCTCTTCTTACACATACCTGGTCAAACCGTGCCCCTGTATTGCCTCCTTGGTTTTCTCTATCCCTTGAATAATACTAGCTCAGTCATCATGCTGTCAAGTTAGGAAGAATACATTTATTCTTACTCAGAAGGGGCAAAAGGCATATCCTGGCACTAAAATAAGATGGATTAAGTTGATATAGACCTTACTTAGAGGTCACTTCTTTTCTTAAATCTACATTTGGCTTTATGAGGAAGTAAGGGATAATATTGGCCAATATTACTTAAAGTATATTTAATGAAATACTATTTATAGGCACGACTGTATTTGACATTAACAGTTTTGGTGTAGTAATCTTTCTATATTCCACTTCTGTGTCTTAATCCTCTGACTTACAGGAACTCGAAGCTCAAACTCTATGTTCTGTAGAACAAAGGATGCCCATGGCAAGGTTAGAACAACAAAATTATTGCACAGATTTATGTTTAAAAGCTATCAACTCTGCTAAATTCCAATTTCCCTCTTACAATCTCCCTATACTATTTTCCTCACCTTTCCCCTAGGTAGTTATTGCATCATTGCTTTGGTGTACTTCTGTTTGCAATGTAGCTTGCTTCAAGAAAATAAGGGACTTTTCCTTTAAAAATTGTTTTAAAGAAACTGTGAAGATTCTGCAGCTGCATTTCCTGGTTGAACAGTCCCTGATGGGACTGGGAGGGAGGGGAAGCCTCGTTACAGAAGCTGGAAAGCAAATACACAGGACTTGGCTTGCCACGCATAGTCTTTCGCTAGAGTGCACACAGCTGCGGAGTCCCCAGAAGCATGGAAGTTGTTCTGAGGCAAGACGAAGAAAAGATAATATAAGCCTTGGGAGAGTTATTTGGCACTTCAACATAGAAGTGCTTGTACTTCCATCTGGGTTGTATGCAAAATTATAGAAGCCAGAGCTATATCCTTCTCCTTGGGCTGTTGACAGGAGTTTGGCTCTCACTTTAATGGTTTTTTTATATGTTTGCCAGAAGGTTAGAACCACAAAACCTGTGCTGGAAATGGGAACCTATATTGTACGTATGAGTTCACACTGGCAGATGGAGGACAGAAAGTCAAAACAGTTCTTTCATGTCCTTTGAGTCTTGCAGTTACACCTCACAATGTTTTCTACTTCTGAACACTTGCTAGCCCTTTTCCAATATTGTTTGCATTAGCTTTTTCCGCTGTTAACTAGGTTTTTTCGGTATAATTCATGCCTGGCCAAAGTGCTGCCCAAGTTTCTTGAGCAACCAGCTGCTTCTTTTACTTCAGCCTTTCATTTGACAGGCTTTGAAAAAAAAGCACATTCAATCAATCCACTTTGTTCTCTTCAGTATTTTTTCAATATCAATGGGAGTTACTTCTTCTTAAGTTAAAATCATGCTCTATGCTACTGACAGAATTAATGAGGGTGCTGTAAGGCAACATTATTGCATCCTGATATAATAGAAAGATCCACAAATGGTATAAGTGGATGGAGGTCCATTGACCTCAGTTCTCTGTGCGTGCGTGTGTGTGTATGCACAGGCGTGCATGCATGTGTATATGTGTGTTTACTGTCTCCAGTGATATGGCATGTAAATTTTAGTAAGAAAAAGACTACCCACAGAATTTTCAGGGGTAGCAGCCATTCCTCTCCTTCATTTTCAGTTTCTAAATCATTATTCTCTAAGAGTAGCAGTTCTGACTACATCTGTTATTTCAGGTTTCCCAAATAACTCGGTAAACTAAGGCATGATAGGAGATACTGGGGAAAAGAGAGACTAAGTTTGTTGTACAAACATCTGAATATTCTTCCTTCTACTAATGTGGAAGAAATCAGTTGACCACTATCAAACTCTGAATAACTTCCCTTGTGCTCTTTAGTATCACATTAAGAAAGAAAAAAGAAAAGTGTAAGCTTGAAGACAAATGTTCATACAGTGAACAAAAGAACTATAATAAAATCTTGATTTAGGCCCAAGATTTTAAATAGAGAATGGACCATTTGGATCATGTTGTCTGTTCTGCTCAACTCATGCCAAAAAATTTAACCTACTAGTTTCTGCTCTGAGCCACCATGTATGTTTTCTTTCCACTGTTCCCTGCAAACTTCACTCTAGAGATGGCAACAATTGTGGAAGAGCTGATAATTGTTTGCATAAAGCTTCTTGTCACTCTGAATTAAAGTGTTCTCAGTGAGACAATGGGACTTTCAAAGACTTCAGCCAGCTGAGAATCACTCCCAGCATAATAACTGCTCATCTATTACCAGATATTATGCTTTGACTCCTTCACTACCACTCGCTCAAACTCCAGGAAGGTCAGGGAAGATGATTTTAATTTAAACTGGGTTTATTTTGATAGCTTTTTTCACTACCTCCAGAGTCAGAGTTTTAGCCAACATATAATATTCAATATTCTGGAATTTTCTTAGTGTTTGTGTGACCATTTGTTATATGTTTAACAACTCACAAGCAATATTATTTCCACTTAAAAAAAAAAATAATTGCATCCTATGAATGCCAGAAAAATGTTCTCCATGCAACAAATTATTGTTTACTTTAGAAAACAGACAATCATTTATTTTAGTTCAAGCTTTGTTTGTTTCTTTTTAAAATATAAAATTAACAAGAAATATGTCTTTGTGGGTTTTAAGACTTGGGAAGAAAGTGTTTCAAAATTGATTGAAAGCAATTGTTGATTTTCTTTGGAAATCCACATTCTCTGGAAATTTAAGCCGGTTGACCTTGATGGAACAAGTTAGTTCAAAATGCTCAGAAACATCTCCATGCATTAATAAGTGCCTGGTTCCCCCCTGCCTGTCGTATCTCATTGTGCTGCTCGTTATATTTGCAACAGAATTTTATCTGGGAACCTGAGGAACTAAAAGCATGAGATGTGAATCTGTAATAATTTGGCATGATAACAAACTACAAGTTTTTGCAGAGGTAAAAGAGGTAAAAAAAGAGGTTGCAGAAACAAATTTATAATTCTCTGTAACCAGTAGTTTGCATAGTCATATCTATCTTTGCAAAGGTGGATGTAAAATACCATTTTCTGATGAAGTAACAACACAGTACAGTGTCAAAGACGAGATAGTTTAGGTAGTAATACCATCTTTACCTCCGCTGCAGATTGTTTGTGTCCCCTGCCCCGCAAAGCACTGTGACTGTGTTTGATAAATTACTGTAAAAGAAATCTTTAGCAGAGATAAATCCACACAGATCAATTGACTCCAGTTTACACCACCTCAATATCTGGCTCAGTGCTAAGACCTGGCATTTAGAATTAAGGACAAAAAGGATTTCTTTGAGGAAAAGAGATGTTATTGGCTGCCTCTGGGGAGGGAAAGGAAAGAGTTGGGGCTGGAAACTGTCCAAACCAACTAACTCCTAAGGCTGTCAGATCCTTAATCTCTCACTGGAAGCAGACCTGTATCTGAGCAAAAGAGAGATAAAATGCTGTGATTATCCTAACAGACCTCCGGACACTACCATGAGCTCTTTACCAGAGAAAGAAAAAGTGCTCTAGTAATTTCTTTTGCTTGGCTCTTCAGAGTTAGCTCTTCATTTTAATAGTCAGATTCTCAAATAGTCCTCTGAAATGCCAGTGACGCTACCTGTGATGCTACCTGCTTAGAAGTGAAATTGCCTGACATGCCTCCAACTGCTTTGATGGGAGCAGATTTTACATAGACCTATGAACATGTGAACATAAAGAAGGTTTACTACCAGGAAGCACCAAGGAAAATAAAACACTTAGTAAAGCAACCTCTCTTGTATTCTGTAAAACTTTATTTTATGGGTGCAGATGTACAAATCCCATTGGTAGCATTATTTCCAATGGACTGGCTACTACTTCAGTCTAGCAGTCAACCCGATACACCTTGTATCTAACAGCATCATGATATTTTTTGCTGTCTTTATTGTAACAGTGCTTCTGTGGGGCATTTGTCAGTTTACACAACAGGAACTAAGGCACAGAATTTGGGGGACATTTAAGCATTTTAAAAAAATGACCTTAGAATACTACGCGGCTTGATGAATGATGCAGAAGCCTGTTGTACATTAAAAGAGTCAACAACAGTCCTGTATGGTCTAGCTTAGAGGCATTTTTGTTTTCCTCACATGCTGAAGAAATATTGGATGTATTTCCTGCAACCATGAAAAGATTCAGTCTCGCAGTATCTCTGAAGATCAATTGGCATATAGGTTAATATACAGGAGCAAGCAAAACCATTAATTTCATAACTCCATTCAAGATATTGTTGAGTTTGCCAAAAATTCCAATATCTTCAATTTCTAGGGTTTTAATCATATTTTACAAATTATGTTATCTTTAAGTAAAGCCCCTGGAGATCAGAGTTTGGGCGAGCATCTCAGCTAATGCTAAACACAATAGTAAGACCTATATGGATCTTACAGTTACTGTTCTATCCTTTTCTTACCCTTTTTTATAATGCTTATCTCAGGATGATTTGAATATTTTAAGATAATAGTATTTTTGGGGGGAGGAACTTTTGGTGGCACAATGTTGGGAACTGAAAGCAATGGCTAGAAGCAGGCAATTAAATGTTGCAGTGAGGGACAAATCAGCATTCTTCAGCCAAATGCCTTTAATGATTCATGTCTTCATTGGCTCACCCCAGAGAAGGATGTATAACACCCAGCCAGCTGTGGCTAGTTGCACCTATCCATTTCTAGAGCCAATTCAATCGGAATAGCTGGTTGAATAGTCATTCACATTATAGTCCCTTCTGGTGTTAAAATTCATACCTTTTCCTGGCAATCTCAGCCCTTTAGCTTGTATAGTATTGATTTATACAACAAGAGCACAGGAGGTTTCCTGTTCCAGTCTTCCAGTCTGTGCATGATAAGGTTCACTGCATACATCCTTAGGTCCAATCGCACTGCACATTTTGCAAGCTTTGGATAATACATAGGTCACTAACTGGAACACTGCACATTCATCTGATTTGTTAGATGAATGCTAATAGGGCTTCAATATTTGTTCATTCGGCGTTGTATTTCTAGTCATAACAGTTAATAAAACTTCTTTCCCAGGAATCATGCTGGCTAAGGGAATCATAGCAATGTTTATTCCCATATTTATTCCCAAAAGATTTCCCCTCAGTCCTGTCCCTCACTGACTCAGAGGTCTGTTTTGTATGAAGAAGACAAAGAAAAGGTTATATGGTTATCCACAGACAGCCAAGAAAACATGCTTAGTGGCATGCCTTTTTCATTGTTACTTGGAAACCATTAAAATATTAAAATGTCTACAAAAGCAATAAAATGATCACAGGAGTATGTGGTGATATTTAATTTTCCCACAAGTTAAATATCACTGATAATTAACTGTTAGAAGTTTATTTTGAAATGACATTTCAGTGGAATATCAGACCTTTACAACATAATTAAAGGTTTTCTCATTGTAATGGTGCCCTATTCCTGGTATGAAAGCTTTTTGAAATTATCTGTCTGCTTCATAAATGATTTTTTTTAACCTTTTTTTTTTTGCCATTTAATTTGGCCATTTCTTATTTTGTTTCTCTTTTAACTACTGATCATAACCATCACACAAGGTAATTTGGATCTCTAAGACAGTAAAATGGCTCACTTTTTTTTTTCGTTGTTTGATCTGGTACTTTTCTCTGATTAGGTGGATTTTTGCTGCCAGTCTGGAAAGGGTTTGCTGTTAGCAGAGGCACTCCTTCAGGACATGTTTTTTCTCACATTACAACTGGGGAGATATAGGCAAATAGAGTCAAATTTTAAAATGTCCCCAGCTCGTACCTGAAGTAGGTTTTTGACACTCCTCAGATGTGCATTCTATACATATCACACCAATGTGTCTTCTGTCCTGTAGTGAAAAGAGAGAACAGTATCCTGTCTGTTGCTGTTGACAATAGGTGTAACATAGCCAAGTGCATGTATAAAGAAATTTTAGTCTAACAAGGGAGTGTTTGTAACATAACCTCCCCATTGACAAAGATTCTTTCCTACCACCACTCAGTAAAATCGGCTAATGTCTTACAGAATAAGGTTTTTTTAATCCCTATCAGAACACTTCTTGCTCTTTTATGATATTCTTTCCATTGTAATGGTGCTTGAGGCATACATCATGTCTTGGTCCAGAAGTCTTAGAAGGGAATTTCACAAATCCCAGACTGTAAGACCAGTCAGTCATTGTCACGGTTTAGCCATGGCCAGCAGCTCAGCATCACCCAGCCTCTCTCTCACTCCCCTGTGGTGGAATGGGGGAGCGACTCAGAAGGGTTAAAGTGAGAAAACTTGTGGGCTGAGATACAGACAGTTTAATAAGTAAAGCAAAAGCTGCATACACAAGTAAAGCAAAATAAGGAATTCATTCACTACTTCCCATCAGCAGGCAGGCCATCTCCAGGAAAGCAGGGCTTTATCCCATCTAAGGGTTACTTGGGAAGACAAACACCATAACTCAATGTTCCCCCCTTCCTTCTTGTTCCCCCAGCTTTTATTTCTGAGCGGGACATCATATGGTATGAAATATCCCTTGGGTCAGTTGGGGTCAGCTGTCCCAGCTGTGTTCCCTCCCAGCTTCTTGTGCCCCCCCAGCCCACTCTCTGGCAGGGTGGTGTGAGAAGCAGAAAAGACCTTGGCACTGTGTAAGCACTGCTCAGCAGTAACTAAAACATTGGTGTGTTATCAACACTGTTTTCAGTGCAAATCCAAAACATAGCACCATACAAGCTACTATGAAGAAAACTAAGTCTATCCCAGCCAAAACCAGTACAATAATTTTCTCCTCTGACCCTCCTTTAAGTTTTAGTTCAAAACTGAGGTCAACATTTTTCAACAAAGAGACCCCAAAGTTTCATGTGTTACGCAAACAGGATAGTACAAGTATTATAATAATTTTATGGACAACCTTGGGACATCTTTGTACATTATTATCCAGTGATGTGCTCAGAAAGGGATTTCACTGCTGTTCAGCAGTGCCACGAGGACAAGATAGCTCCATCAACACTAGTAAATTAGATTATGCCAGAAAATGTTCCTCAAGCTACTAGATTCTTAGAGCAATCCCTGGCAATGTTTCCGTGAGAGAAAACAAATATCCTTTGAGCATTTCCCAAACACAGTCTGAGATCCAGCACAGACCAGGGACTATTTCCAACAGACAACTGGAAAGGAACTATGCTGTCTTTGGGGGAAAAGTGTTTAATGGTATAAATGTGAGTCATTGCATAGAGGGTGGTCTCAGTGCCAGACAATGGTAAAATTTAATAGAATAGATAAAACGGTTATGTATCCAATGCTTCATCATCCCAAGAGCAGACAGGGCATAAGGAAGAGCAATGCAAGCTTACTTCTGGTTGTTCATGACTGAGCATTAGTATGGCAGGAAAGAAACTTGCAGTAGAATCGTAAAAGAGTTCATCAGGCACATATTGCCTCTGAGGTGTCAGCGGTGATCCAAACCAGTACCAATATGGCTTTATATAATGGGGAGAGCAGTCAGAGCAGTAATTGCTAGTGGGTGCTAAATTCATTTCATACAGGTCACAAAGCAACCTTCAAGGGATGATTCCAACCAGCAACAATTGCAATAGTATGCACTGGGATCCACAGAGGCTACCCTGGGCTTTTGTGGCAAGGATACACCTCTGAAACATCTTTATTTTGCAGATATTACTCACTGGAGTCCCTAAGCTCCATGACATTCAGATATATTTCTTACCCTTTATGTTTTACTGGTGAAAATCTGAAATATAGAAAAACAAAACTTTTCTCTCAGAAAGAACAGATTATCTCAAGAGGTTTTACAGAATATTTATTTTCATAATTACTTTTGTTTCTTTTTTGTCTCCTTTTAACAGAACTTTGCTCAGAATTTAAGCTCTGACAAACTGAAAAGTAATGTAAAGGGTATTAACATCCTATAAACCTATCTTGTGTCAGGTAATGAGTGTCAGGCAACCTCTTCCCAGACCTAAGTGGAAGAAAAAAATGACAAAGAACAAAAACTAGTTTAAGCATTTTTTCAGGAAATGCCTGCTATTAGCAGGAGGATGAACCATTTTATTTCAATATCAAACAAAATCCTTGGGTCAAAACCAAGTTATGAAAGAGCTATCTTCCAAGAAACTAGAAAGAATGATGCTAAGGGAAGTGTGCTAACTCTGCTGTCTGTATTCATATATATTCTAGACAGGGACCAGCTGCAAATGTGCCATAATAACAATCACAGGATGCACAACAATGTCAGAATCATTTACTGAAGTAGACACAGATGCTTTTGGAGAAGCTGAAGAGATTTATGTTGTCAAATGTGAGAACAGCAGTGCCTTATTTCTTAGATGCGTTAATAAAGTTGCTTCATGGGATTGTTCTTGTGTTGAGGGAAGTAACACAGGCTTGTCCAAAATATGGAAACAATAAACCAAGTAGATAATGAACTCAGATTTTTTAAGGATGATTAATTTTGAAGGGGTTCATTTGAACAAAGGGACCAGGGCCTTCGGAAATGTAACGAAGCTCAACAATAGTGGGCTGCCAGGAAACTTCAAGACCTCTTACAAAGGAAGCAGTATCTTTCTCTCCATTTTATAGATTAAAAGCAACTGAGAAGCAGAAACAGGGATAATTTGCGATCCGGCAAGTGGCAGACATAAACCCGCAGTTTCTTGGATCCCAAGGGATCTATGGTACAATAAATCACTGTAGCCCCACAGTGCTATTGAAAAGCTATTGGCAGATAAGTTATTTCATAACTCACTCACTGTCTATGAGAAAGCTAATAAGGAAAACTTCATTCTAGGGGGAAAAAACCAAAACCAAAAACTTAACCTAGTCTAGCTGATCACAAATATCTCTCAGATCTTAATACCTTTAAATATATGTTGAGACATTTCAATTGTGTATTATGACATTCACTTTTATGTCCTTCAGCTCCACCCAGATATCTCCACCTGCACTTTCCTGAGGCAGTCAACCAACAGTGTACAATGCATTAAGTTGAGGAACAACAGCAGAAAAAGATTAGATATTTCCGTCTTGAGTGAAAATGCTGAGACCTTTCATGAGACAGCTGCACACCACACTCACTGGTAAGCTACATTTGATTAAATGGTGGTACTAGTCTAAAGAGTTTTCAGTTGCTTTTGTTCTCTTTCTGTTTGTTCTTATTTTCTGTAAATGGCATATGCCGGAGATAAAGATTGCAAATAACTAGGGATTGACAAAGACACTCATTAACACTTTGGAAACACCCAGACACATAAAAGAGGAAGGTGACAAGGAGGCAGAAGTCTCTTGGGGAGATTTTTTAAAGTGTTGCAGAATTTCGATGGGCTCACCTTTCCAGAAAATCATACAGGTATTTTTTAGTAGAGATAAACAAATAAATGGAGCTGCAAACCTTGGCAGCACCTCCTAGGCAATCTCACAATAAAAATGCAGTTGTCTTTACAATGTTTAGGAGTAGCCAGAAAGATGTACCCAGTAGCTGTGCACTTGGGCAAATTTATGTGCACAGATATCGTATTCCAACTGATAAAGAAGTATTCATAACTCACTGCTAGACATAAATTGGAACTGTCCCTTTATAAAAGAAAGCCAAAATTATTAGATAGCTATGCTTAAAATGGTTGCAATCTTTCTGCATCAGTATTGTCACAATCATTTCAAAAATCTAATCTGGAAAATCTTTTTTTTTAATCTTAAATGCCGAATTCAAACTGTATTTGATTCCAATCTACCAGAAGTTCATAAACACATACCTCACTAAAAGGATATGAGTAAAGACCAGCAAGCAATTAAATATCTTTGCCGAACTGGTGCTTAGGAACTGAGGGATTCATTATTTTTTTTAATGAATTTTCTTAACCTTTGGTTCTGTAGCTGTGATTCCTCTTTTTTCCCTGGAGTTGCTGGCCAAATGGATACAATCGACAACAGCAGTTTGTTCATTGACCCAAGGGTATGAACAGAAACAGGGGCTACCAAAAGGGTTTGATAGATACAGAGCTGCCAGGCTGTTAAGGTTTTGTGTGAATAATAATTCCTGAAAATCAATATGATAGTTGTCTAGTGTCAAAGGTAGTCAAGCCGGTTTGCAGGTAATATGGTGATTTTCTTTCAAGCAGGTCAGACACCATATCTAAGAATTTATGATGAAAAGAACAAAAAGAAATAAACCTATGATTAAACAAACCAGGAGAGGAATTTTGTAGCAACCGGGACACAATCAGCTGCAGACAGAGACCAGCACAAATTGTGTTTGCAAGAAGGAAAAGAGATTTTGCACTCAGTGAACTCAGAGAGGAGAAAAGAAAAAAAATATAAAAATGTTGGAAACAACTACAGGATGCAAAGAACCCACTTGGATTTTAAATTGTTATGATAACCATGCAATGGCATTACTTGGAACTTGGCAATATCTAATTACCATGACGTTAGTCATCTAAGTGCTGAGTTACTAGGTGTAAACCTGCATCTAATTCTTCTTTTCAGTGATTTAAGCCCCTACCCACACAAACAGAAAGGGAATAAAAGACATGGCCAGTCAATCAGTGGTGATAACACCCCCATACAATCAAGCAGCAGGGTCCAGGGGAGGATTAAGCATGGGGGAATAACAGGGTTATCAACTAGAGAAACAGCAAAACAGCCAAAGAATGGGTAAGGGCATAATAATAGTAAATATCCTGGGAACAATTCTAAGCAATGCATTCCAGCAAACAAAACCCCACACTGTATTCAATCAATATTTTTTACGAAAAGATAGTGTGTCCAGTGGGTAGAGCACTGGTGTCAGAGTGAAATGACTTGGTGGCAAAATGAGAGTTGTTACTTCTCTTTTCTGTGAATTTGACCCAATCTGCTCCTGTTTATCTTTCTAAACATACTTGGAGGCTGAATTTCAGCAAAGATCAATAATTCTTAACTATGTTTTCTATGTCCAGTTAAGGTATCTCTCCAAGAAAGATAGAGCTAATAAGAAAGCTGAAATTAAAGACAGGCTTTGTCTTCCATTGTGGTAAATGCCTATCTTGCGAGATCTGGTGGGAACTCTTAAGAAAGTTTGTTCTGGGTTTTGGGATAAAATAAATTCTAGAAAATACACCCTACACGTGAAAGAGAAATATTTCTCAAAGTGGAAACAACTTTATGAATGCAAAAAGCTTCAGACAGGCTCCCATCCCAAGAGCTCATTGGTAAGCTGTTCAGTGAAGTGACTGTTCATTAAAAATCTGCTGTGCACAACCCAACTTCTTTCAGAAGTCTTCAAAGCAATCTCGACAGGAAATATATCACAGGTCTATGGTAGACTGAAAAGAGACTTGTTCTGGAGTAGTTAATATGCACGACCAGGACACTCGTCGGGGTGAATAAAGTGCAAGATCTATCTCTGGCTCAGATTGCGGGCGTAACAGTTGAGCTAAAGCCTGGTGAGTGCCCTGAACTGATTGATGTAGGACAGATCTCTCTCTTGTTTTCATTTCAATGCAGAGCACACTTTTGAATTCTCCAGAATTCTAACAGGACAGAAAAAAATTACTTTCCATGCAGTCCTATTTGTCACCTCAGACTGTGAGCAGTTCTCTCTCTTTAATATAACTACCTTAAATTTTCTGCAGGTTTGGGAAATGCTAATTATCCCTGCTTTACAGTTAACAATACCTGACAAATGAAGGGGTAGGTCCAACAAAGTGTGTAATCTATACTGACTAACTTTAAGGGATCAAAATTCAAAAATAGAATCCAAGATCAAAATGACACACCTGTCTGCCTTGTTTAACACTGGGTAAGAGCCACATGCCTCAGACAGAAGGTATCGAATAAGGACCTACGTAGAGCCAGTTAATATAAATATTATGTATAGAATAATAGAATCATAGAATCATAGAATAGTTGGGGCTGGAAGGGACATTTAAAGGTCTTCTAGTCCAACACCCCCTGCAATGAGCAGGGACGTCTTCAACTAGATCAGGTTGCTCAGAGCCCCGTCCAACCTGACCTTGAAAGTTTCCAGGGATGGGGCATCAACCACCTCACTGGGCAACCTCTGCCAGTGGTTCATCATCCTCATCGTAAAAAATTTCTTCCTTATATCTAACTTAAATCTACCCTCTTTTAGTTTAAAGCCATTACCCCTTGTCCTATTGCAACAGACCCTGCTAAAAAGTTTGTCCCCATCTTTCTTAGAAGCCCCCTGTAAGTACTGAAAGGCTGCAGTAAGGTCTCCCCGGAGCCTTCTCTTCTCCAGGCTGAACAACCCCAACTCTCTCAGCCTTTCCTCATAGGAGAGCTGTTCCATCCCTCTGATCATTTTTCTGGCCCTCCTCTGGACCCGCTCCAACAGGTCCATGTCTTTCCTGCACTGAGGGCTCCAGAGCTGGACACAGTACTGCAGGTGGGGTCTCACCAGGGTGGAGTAGAGGGGCAGAATCACCTCCCTTGACCTGCTGGCCACGCTTCTTGTGATGCAGCCAAGGATACAGTTGGCTTTCTGGGCTGCGAGTGCACATTGCCAGCTCATGTCCAGCTTTTCATCCACCAGTACCCCCAAGTCTTTCTCCACAGGGCTGCTCTCTGTCCCTTCATCCCCCAGCCTGTATTCATACTGGGGGTTGCCCCAACCCAGGTGTGGGACCCTACACTTGGCCTTGTTGAACCTCATGAGCTTCACATGCGCCTGCTTCTTAAGCTTGTCCAGGTCCCTCTGGATGGCATCCCATCCCTCAGGTGTGTGACTGACTGCCATAACTTTTCAAATATCATGGAGAGTGGCTTGGCAACTACATCAGCCAATTCCCTCAGGACTCTGGGGTGCATCTCATCAGGTCCCATAGACTTATGTGTGTTCAGGTTCCTCAGGTGGTCATGAAACAGATCTTCTCTTACAGTCAGAGGGACTTTGTTCCCGCAGTCCCTGTTTTGCATCCATCCACTTGAAAGGTGTGGGAAGAGAGGTTGCCAGTGAAGAATGAGGCAAAGAAGCCGTTGAGTACCTCAGCCTTCTCGTCGTTCATTGTTGCCAGTTTGCCAGTCTTGTTCATTGGGGCAGTACACTTTCTTTGACCTTCCTTTTCTTGCTGACATACCTGTAGAAGCCCTTCTTATTATTCTTTGCATCCCTTGCCAAGTTCAGCTCCAGCTGCACCTTGGTCTTCCTGGCCCCGCCCCTACCCAACTGGGCAGCGTCCCTATACTCTTCCCAGGATACCTGTCCCTGCTTCCACTGCCTGTGCATTTCCTTCTTGCCCTTTAGTTTGACCAGCAGGTCTCAACTCAGCCATGCCAGTCTCTTGCTTTCCTTTCCTGGTTTCTTACACCTGGGGATCGAGAGCTCTTGCACTCTATGGAAAGGGTCCTTAAAGTTCTGCCAGCTCTGTTCTGCTCCCTTGTCCCTGAGGGCGGTTTGCCAAGGGGTCCTACTGACTAACTCCTTGAAGAGCTGGAAGTTTGCTTTCCTGAAATTCAGGGTCCTGACTTTACTCTTCACCTGAGCCATATCCCTCAGGACTGTGAGCTCCACCAGTGCATGATCACTGCAGCCCAGGCTGCCTCCAATCTTGACGTCACCGATTAGCTTGCTTGTGTTGGTGACCGTCAGGTCCAGTATGGCATCCCCTTTGGTAGGGCTGTCTATTACCTGACTTAAGAAGTTATCCTCAGTGCATTCCAGGAGTCTCCTGGATTGCCTATACCTTGCTGTGCTACTTTTCCAGCAGATGTCGGGGTGGTTGAAGTCCCCCAGCAGGACAAGACCCTGTGAGCACGATGCCTCCTGTAGCTGGAGTAAGAAGGCTTCATCAATAGGCTCCCGTTGATGAGGTGGCCTGTAGTAGGCACCAACCACAAGGTTCCCTTTGTTGCCTCAATCTCTGATTCTTACCCATAAGCTTTCAACCTGCTCGTGGCTATTCTTCAGAGACAGCTCTTCACACTCTCTCCATTTCTTCCTGTAGAAGGCAAGCCCTCAACCCCTCCACCCCTCCTTCCTCGCCTAGTCCCTTCTGAACAGCCTGTAGCCATCGACAGCTGCACTCCAGTCATGGGATTCGTCCAACCACGTTTCAGCAGTGGCAACTAGGTCGTAGCGTTCTAGCAGCAAGGTGGCTTCCAGCTCCTCCTGTTTGTTGCCCATGCTGTGTGCACTGGTGTAGAGGCACTTCAGCTGGGCTGTCGGCCATGTCACTTTCTTAGAGGAACAGCCCTTAATTCTTTTGAGGTATTTCACTGATGTTTCCCTGCTGCCTCCTATTACCTCAGGGGTACTTGGCTCATCTCTGTAAGACTTCAAGTGTGCTGCACGTCTCAGAGCAACAGGCTGAGGGCCCTCGCTAGCACCCTGTCCCTCTAAACTTGGCGTGTCATCCCACAGCTTGTCACAGGCAAGCCTGACATTATCCTTCATCCCCTTTCAAGTTTATTTTAAAGCTCTATCAGAGCCCTGCTAGCTTGTGAGCAAAGACATTCTTCTGCCTTTGAGAAAGGTGAATTCCACCTGATGCCAGCAAGCCTGGTGCCATGTAGGCCATCCCATTATCAAAACCCCCAAAATTGTGGCAATGACACCAGACATGGAGCCATGTATTAATAGGCTGGGTCTATCTGTTCCTTCCAGTGTCGCTGCCCACAACTGGAAGGAGAGAGGAAAAAATAACCTTTGCTCCAGGTTCCCTTACCAACCATCTCAAGTCCCTGAAGTCTCTTTTGATCGCCCTTGGGCTACGCATTGCAGCTTCATCACCACCCACTTGGCAGAGCAGTAATGGGTAACAGTCCGAGGGCTGTACCAGGCTAGGAAATTTCCTAGTGACGCCCTTAACCCAGGTCCCAGGGAGGCAGCAGACTTCCCTAAGAGGAGGGTCTGTCTGGCATATTAGACCCTCTGTTCCCCTCAGAAGGGAGTTGCCTACAAATATAAACCATCTTTTCTTCCTTGTGGGGGTGGACATGATAAGGGGGTTAGGCCTTTCTGACCTTGGTGACACCTCTGGTCTAGATGGACCATCATCCACATCATCCATTGACTGGCCTTCCACACCCAGAGCCTCATACCTGTCATACAGAGGCACCTGGGAAGGTGAGGTGGGGAAGGAGAGGGTTCGCCTGCCACCCCTAGCGTGGACTTGCCTCCATTCACTCCTTTCCTTTAAGCTACTGCCTTCAGTCTGGTGGGGGGAGAATACAGGATCCCCTCGATCTCGTGTTTCTCCTGGTGGCTGTCCTCCTGTCTCAGGGAGGGCAGAGTATGGTTCCACCATTCTGTCTCTTTTTCGGACTCCCTGATGCTCCTTAACCTTTCTAGTTCCTCTGGCAGCTCTGCCACCAGGCTGAGCAGATGGTCCACCTGGTCACACCTCACACAGCTGTTCACTGCTGCAATTTCTCACCAGTGAAAGCCTCTGGCACTCCCTGCAGCCTGAGACCTGGGTGGCTGCATGTTTTCATGGGACCTCTGAGTTGCCACATCCATTCTGGTGAGTGCAGAGGACACGGCTTTCCGCTGGGTGGATACCGTAGCTAAGCTCCTTCTGAGAGGGTGATGATCACCAACTGAAGTCACCTCTTGAGCTGTTAGGGTGACTATGCCCTTCCTGCGCATCCTTCCGTGCGAACTGCCACGCCATGCCCTGTTTGTCCACACTGTTGGCAGTGCTCCTGGTTGCTCACAAGCCCAAGGCTGCTTTTTATAGGTGTGGGGCTGCCAGTGGGTCTCTCTGCTGCCCTGGTGTTTCCCTGCCTCAGGAAAACCCTCTGTGTGCCGAGACCTGCTGCTCTGCTGCAGATTGGGCCGGCTCTGGAGCAGCTCCCCATGGTGATATATAGGTTACATCCGAACTTCAGTTCTATGTGCAGCAGAAGCATCTCAGTCAGCTCACCAGAGAAGACTCCACATGAACCTGGAATTCAGTCTTGAATAGATGCCTCTTACAATGCAGCTGGAGAAGGAGAAGAAAGACTAAATCATGTCTATCTTTTATATATTAATACATCTCCTGGTTAAAAAACTGTCCCCAAAAGGGGCAGGAGCTCATATTCCCCAACCACCCCTACATTTGATAGAGGACCAAGAAAATGAGCTAGCTGGGATCACTCCTTATTCCTCCTCTTAAGTCTGCAACTCTGTTGAGGAGAGGAAAGCAAGGCACAGCAGGGGCAGGGGGGCGAAGGAGCAGCATGACTTTGTGGCATAGGCACACAGAAAAGGGGAGTCCTGATTTGAACTGCCTGCTCCCATGCTGTCTCCATTTTCATCCAGTGGCTGTACAGATTGATTATCAAAAGGCATGACAAAAAATTCAGGACTTTTCCTCCCAGGTAAATATCTTCATCAGTACACAGAGATCTGCTCTTTTTTGCATCTTCTTTGGCCCCTCACTTTTTGCATTCCTGTCTAAGCAGAGGCACAGAGTGTTTTCATGCTCAGAATAAAATAAAATTAAAAAAAAAAAAAAGAGGATGAAAGCCCAATCTCTTCTGTTTTTCCTGTCTGCCTTTAAAAATGAAGCAGCTACAATCACGTCTGGTTTTGCGTGAGCCCCCCAGACCTATCAGCCTAGATTCGCTATTGTCCTGTTTGTTTTAATGTTATTGAGGAGCTGATGAATAGCATGGCCTACTGTCCAAATGCCATTCAGGTACAGTGACAACAGTCTGTAGCCCAGAGACCTTGAAAATAACCAGGTCTAAAGTTAGTGTTGAACTCTACAAAGTTTGGATGATAAATGCATACACCTGATTTACATGTATTTATATTGTAAGTATTAATGGGAGAAATCTTGGGAGAAAGAGGAAATTGAACCTCAGCTTTCTGCTTCCCAGCCACAAAAATGAACTCTAGGTCTCCCTTCCCTTTCAGACACAAACCAATAATACTGCTGGCTGAAAGAAACCTCTTCTTAGAGGTCTTGCAGGGTGTTGAAAGAGTCAGGAACCACTTGAAGTTCACATATCTATATGAATATATATATATTCATATACATATATAAGTTTATATCTATGTTCCTCATATGACAGGAAGATAGCAACCAAGACAGTACCATCAATGAAGTCTCAGGATTGCCTAGAAAAATACAAGTCTGTTCCAGCTTGTGCTGTAGCTTTATAACTGTTCTTTCCGGCCAGACCAGTCGGAAGCAGTCTTAGCGGTCCTGGGTCCTGCAAGACCTGTTGGTGGTGCTGCTTAACTGACAGTAAGTATCTAACACCTGCCTTTTAATTATTAACTGTTCAATAACAGTCAGAGAGACATTGCTATAGTTGTCTAGATGGGGAAAAGGGAGTGGACATTATAAATGATTTACTAAAAGTTATGTATGTAAAATGAGAAAACGCTGCTGAGCATCACAAAAAGAGCCATACTTATATGGTTACTACAAAATTTGACACAACTGGAATTTGAAATAAGTGTTTCCAGTCTGTAAAAAACAACTCGTGTCTGCCTCTTGATTTAAAAGAGAATCCATAGTGTGTTGATTACACTAAGTACAACGCAGTTGAATTCCTCCTTATTCCTCAACCACTAGGGACCACAAACACATTGCCTTCAGTTCTGTCTGAACAACATGCTTGACTTCAAATTACGGGCATAGATTATATTCTAAGTCATTTCATACTCTGTGTAAGGAAAATAATGAGTTTTCATTGCATAAGATCACAGCATGAAGTCTCTTCCATTTGAGACAGAGCAATGTACGATGGTGTACTGCTGACACCAGGAATAAAAATAAAGGCACAGCATTGCATCAGAAAAAGTCAAAAGGAGTAAGGGTAGTTGGGAAAACAAACAAAAAAAAGAGAGGAAAGCAGGCTTGGAGACAGGATGATCTATGGCTAAAGGAATGATGGCAGGAGCCTTGAAGGCTTTGGATTAAGACACACAACATATATGTGAGTGGATAGCTAAAAGCTCAAGATTGATCTTATTTCCCTAGATCCATTTGATGTATCTCATGGCCACTGTAAAAGGTAACTGGCACACTCAGAGGCTTAGGAAGAACCCTATGAGAAACTCAGGATTATTCTTGTTAAAACTAGCTTCTTATTAGCATTAGAGTGTGAGCAGCCTGACTGAGATTCCTTTCACTCTTCCACTCTAAAATGTCTTTTCCTGTTAATTAATCTATCTGCTGTCTCATCATAGCTGGAAGCTTTGATTCGCGGTTCTTATTAATTGTCACATAATGCACTACAGCCACAATACAGGATAAAAGAAGACTGTGAAGAGACACAACACCAGAAAGTCGGAAAAGATTTTGAGCAGAAAGCGCTTGGCAGAGAACTGAACTTAAGGAGAGCAATGGGCACTCATGGTAGGAAGAAAAGTACTGCTTTTTTGGGGAAACAACCGTTTCCATCCCCTTTCAGAACCATGATGTTGTCCGAATACTGACGGGTCTGAATACTACTTGCTGTAGTCAGCTTTGCCTCGCCTCCGATGCCCAACTCTGTCTCTTTGTATTAGTTTCTGGGGTTTTTTTTCTGGGTGCAAATCAAAGGCGGTTGCCCAGGGTCCCAAACCATGAAAAGTCACCATGAAGCTAGGATAAATAACAAAGCAATCATTTCCCAGTGGGTAGGAAGGGGTCAGTCATTAGCCTCTGCCCAGAACCCACACATTCACTGGCTAAGACAATGTGATTACACAAAGGTTGAACTCATGTTTAATTAATTACGATATACCTGTTGCACAGGCTTATGGGTAGGGTTCCATGAGTTAGCCAGGCATGTACACACTGAAGACGTATTCTTTGAAGACTCAGTGTGAAAACACAGGAGGAAGTTCTCAGCTGCCTTTCCTGTCCTCCTGAGATTCCTTCTTCATAGTCACCACCAAAAGTCAGAAAAACCTGTTTCCTATGTCCTACAGGGTAATTGTTTGTGGAGAAGAACGACAGTCCAGAAGGAGATTTTCATTCCCCCAACCAAGCTGCCTCACCTTTCTCCCAAAGTCCTTCTCCCAAATTCCCCAAACTTGTTGAAAGAACTTTTTCTTTACTCCTTGATGTTCACAGCCTTCTCCCAACCTCCACTTTCCCACAGTCAGTGATGGGCAGAATTGACCTAACTAAATGTAGAGAACTGGACTTTGACATCCATCCCTGAGCTAGTCACCCTGGGCTCCCTTCATGATCAGTGGAAATAAAGACTTGTTCTTAGAGCATGATCCATTTGGAGTCTGCTTTAAGATGAAATTAATCACATCCTGGAAGTAAGGGTCTCTACCCAGGACAGTAAAGGTAGTCTAGAAGACTCCCTCATTATGTTCGTTGTGTAGCCTTTGGTAAAAAACATCCTGAGACTTTTTCCTCATTCCATTCGGATAATCTTATTAAAACTGAGAGGTCCCAGTTTGCAACACACTACTTTTGTTACACCCATCAACCATTTTACAAAAAATATCATTATTCCTCTACACACCCTGTGTTCAAGCAGCTGGACGTTGATTCACAAGTAAACGTGAATTTACTTG
>WAAD01042715.1:3527-18242 GCA_013389945.1 Fregata magnificens
AGTAAAGCTAGATTGTGGCAATAAAGCTTGGAAGGACCAGTCCGCCCTTTTATTAGATTGTATAACGTGGAGGGGACAAATAGAAAAATGAAGTTGCAAATCTCTAATTCTAGTAAGGCATGAACTTTCATACTCAGAAGCAAATCTAATTTCCTTATCTGAACAGTCTCCAGAAAAATCTCTACTACTGTAGAAACTTCATACTTCGCTGAATTAGAATAACTATATCAGCTATGAGTTTGGTTTTTTTCCCAGAATTGTAAAAGGTCTCTGCAAATCATTTTTTTTTTTTTTTTTTTATAACGTTTGTGGTATTTCCAAGTTTCGGGAAACATTTTAAAGCACAACTGAACCTCATTTTACAACTAAATGCATTACCTTAAGTATTATTCAGTTACATGAAAACAATCTACATGCATCTGAGTTTAAGTATCACATTATCAGTTTAGAAAAACATGTTTTTCATTTAACATTTTTCTTGCATTTGAAACAGGTTATATTACATTACTTATCTAGATGATTCAGGTCCACTAAAATAATTAAAAATGTTTCATCCACAAGCCTAACACTTCTTCATCTTCTTCTTCATCTAATGAGAATTAATGTTTCAACCTTTCTAGTACTTTTGTAAGTGTTGCAAAACCAAAATCTCATAACACAGTGCTGACCTCCCCCCACCCTGCCCAAAAGCAAGTCCTTACTACTGGCAACCCAGACAAGCTTCTTGCTCAATATCAAAACCTACCCCTGGACCAGCCATTACACCTAAAATATAGCTTTCCAAAGATGAGTTTCATGCGGTCTTCTATTAGTTATCTAATATTTTTTTTTTTAAACTAGAAAGATGCAAAAATTGTTGAACCTTTTTTTCAGATCACTGTCGAACATCCATTGCAGCAACTAATCCTGCAATAAAGATTGGCTAGTACGAGCTATAGCTGCTAGGCAGCTCCACTGAAATCATCTGGGCTATAAACAGGCAGGAAGAGATTATTGACAGGAGGTATGGCCTTAAGGCTCCTTCTATTCCATCACCCAGCATTAATACACCCTTTGTTACTGATGTGAAAGGGACTGTAACTCTTTTCCAGCCTCCCATCAACATGCGTGAATGCTATGGTATTGAGACACTCAGGGGAACTGACTTCAACCTTGATTTTTCCCTGTGATAAGAATAATTCTTTAGCCTTTAGAAACATATAGTACTTCTGTGGATTCAGATAGCATTTGAACTGTTACCTATGGAAATACAACCTGCAATAGAAGGCAAAATATACCACACCAAGCTTGTAATGTAAACAAAAATTTACCATGAGACAACAGTTCTTGCAGGAAGTGTCATTTACACAAGATCCTACTGCATCTTGCACTCTTCCAAGATAAGCTTGTGTGTTTCTAGAAATTGTTAGGAATCCTCAGTAGTAGACTGACTGAGTCTACATTTTGATTTCAAAGAATCTTGAAAGCTGTCAGCAGATGGCTCTGGAAGATTTCTACCTTGTCACTTGCACCTGAATGGAAGAACACTCCCTTTAATATAGCGAATGTGTGTGCAAGTTTTTCCTACTGCTTTAGAAACCTCTTCTCACTTGGTCTGGGTTTTTTTTAAGATGCGGAAAGTTTCGTTTTAATGGCCAGAAGACCAATTTGTCTTTCTTTTTGGATGACAGCTTCTGAGTACAGATCACTAGAGTCATCATTCATTTTCTGGTACAAGTCCTACAGCACAATAGTAAATTTTGATTCTCCGGAAGTCTCTGATCTACAGAAGTCACAAAACCAGCTCAGCTTAAGATCCTCCTGTGTCAGTCCCCTCAACACACACACCCCGCAACAGCATGTATGGAGAGAAGATATGAAGGAGAATGCAAAGACAATGACACATATAATTTATCTTAATTTTTAGTGAAAATCTCTAATTACATGAACCAAGAAATGAAAAATACAATCATGATTTTGGCCTTCAGACAACAGAGTTTAAATACTGTGTTAAATCAAAGTTCTCTGCCTGAAATAGACTCTTCACTGTGATCTATTATCAAGCTTGATTTTAGCTCCATTTTCAAAAGTAAAAAAGAGATCTTTTGTTTCATTTTATTTTCAAGTGGTGCACTCAATATGTGAAAATGTGTGTACATATTCACATACACACACACACATATGTGTGTAATATAGAATGCCTTGGTCTTGGTTTTGATCCTTGCAGAGACCACTAAAACATTTATCAAATGGACAATATATTTCATGGGAGAAATAATTTATTTCACTGACTTTGAAACAGCTAACAGTCTTTTACCTGTGAAAGATGAGACTCCTGGTGGGAGAGAACACTATAGCAGCCAAATGAACACAACCACTTTGATAATAACATTTTTCCTAACAGATCACAAGTTTCCAGATGATGGGCCCCACAGTTCAAGAGCTACATTGCAAATACTGCAGAGTAAGTTTCTCCCGTTACAGCTGAAACTGCTTTAAGCTTAAGAGAATCAGAAGAGAATAACAAACAAGGAGTACCTTTTTAGTATAATGCAGAGTTATCTCAACTCAATACAAAAACCTTAAGGAGTATAACTGCAATGGAAATTTGTGTTTATGGCAGCATAATCACATATGACTTGTGGAAGCACTTTTTTAATTAAAGCAGGAGTTATAGTACCTTGCATAAGGACTTGGACATAAGCTTGATATATCAGCTTTCTTCTCCACTTCAATTAGGTGGCAACGTAAAACAGTTTTACTACTTTCAGTGCATTTTTCAAGCTCACTGAATAAAGCAAAAGAACTGTTGCTGTTCAGAAAAAGAACATCATTGTTGGAATGTAAAGCCAGGGAATAAGATTCACGTTTATGAAATATTTTCAGGAGACCATACAAGACCTGAATCTCATTTTAACACATGGACAATAAAGCAAAATACGTATGGCCAGATATTGTTAGATGTCTTCCAAAGTACTTTTAGGACTTCTCAGATTCCACACTGCATTAATAAAATATGTGTAAGCTTAGTACTTACCCACAGAGGCATAATCATTTGGAAGTTCAGGATAAAGTTTGTTTGTATTCTTTTTAGCTGAAAGAGAAAATTAAGTATCAAGTTATATGATATAATAACATACACTGTTATATTTCATATACTGCTTTTCTAATACATGTTCAATAGTTATAAAATGCTTGCAGTTATCCAAGGAGCAGTACAGAAGAAAGAAATGAGGACTTTGCCTTATACCCTTGTCCACAGAAATAAATCAAGTTAGCAATAGGAGCTGCACAGTAAAGCCTCACAGTAAAGCCTCACTTTCAATGAGAGCACTTTGGTAGACAAACTGTTATGGACCCAAAACTCTGCCTCCTCTGCTCTACTGTAAGAGGTCTACCTATTAAAAGATAGTAACAACCTAAAAGAGAAATTTTAGTTTTCGAGAAACCAGAAGTTTCTAGAAGTAGGACTAGCAGTTTCTAGTAGGACTGTTCTTTTTACTAAGAAGTTTCATTGTACCATGGGGCTTCTGTGCATCCAATAAACATGACTGCTTCCTTTGAACTATTACATGCTTCTGTAACTATACAAACACTACTTCTGTAGCAAATCTGTCAGAGAGAAAAGGTTTGTTAATATAAAACAAACAAAACCTTTACCCTTTATCACTCATGGCACTATCCCAACATGCTTTCAGTGTTTGCCCAAGGAATAGTATTAACAAAATATTTTTATATAGACAGCTACTACTACAATAATTACATAACATTCATTAGCTTTAACGCTCTAATATTATATAGAGAATAAATTAGTCATTACCAAAATGTTTTCTAACCTGGTGGTGTTGGCCTAACAGTGGGTTTAGGTGGCTCTGGTCTCGATGATGGTCTAGCAGGTGGGTCATTTACCTGTAATGCACAAATTTTAAAAAAAATTGCATCAGCCCTGGAATTGGATTGTAACTTCAGAGCCTAGAGGTATGTCAAGTTACACTGAAAAAAATATCACTGTTTCTCCACTGAAATTGTATGAACTCAAGAAGCACACTAAAGAACTAGTGACAGACATATGACTGTAAAGTAATTCAATATGGATTTAACAACGATGAAAGTAAATGATTGTCTATCAGTAACATCAACAAGAAAATATCTTCTACAATTCTCAGTATTGTACTGTAAACATGATTGTTTGAATGGAAGACAGAAAAAGTAGAAAAATGAAGAGTATCCACATCAAACCTGGTATGCTCATTATTTACAGATTAATTTGGTTAGGAATAGTTCAACAAACTTTTCTAATCATCACCTCAGATTTGATTGTGCACTATTATAAGAACAAGGATATATTTTGTTATTCTGGAGGAAGCAAAGCAAAACCAGCAACATTCTTGTCCAGAAGAGCCTACCAGGGCAATACCTGAATGAATGTGTTCATGACGTGCACATGATACACGTGCAGTATCTGCAATGTGTTACACCTTTAGGCATCCAATAGAGAACTTAAGAATGCCACATGAACACCAACATTACCACTGACTAGAAATAGTTCAGGAACAGAAAAAGCCTATGTGAAAAAGGGGCGCACAAACCCTTCTTTGTTCCCTTACAGCTTTTCCTGGATTATTTTTTTGCTCTTCATTCTCATATACTTCAGTGAAGGATGCTAGAGTTTCGTAAAGATCTTCTGCTTGAGCAGGAAAAGGCACATCACCAAGCAAGATGGCACTAGCCCGAATATCCTGCCCATAAAACCTGGTACAAAAGAAAAGATGCCAGGTATTTGATCACCATTACATTTCAATGCCTAGATGAATCCATCTTGTGCAAATGATCCTCCCCCCTCCCTGTCCCTGCATTTCTCCTACTGATCATCTATTGAGAAATGACAGAACTCGTTCAATGCTGTAAATTTTGAATGATAAGTAATTGCAGCAAACTTGAATGCCTACGTACCACCTTATTTAAAAATGTTCTTCACCAGTAATATTTTGTTCCTGGTCATGCAGAATGCTTCAGCTAGACCATCTGAAAGCCAATCACACAGCAAACTGAAGAAACACACACCACTTTCACAAAACATTGTAATAATGATGTAGTAAAATTCCTTAATGGAAGCACTGGAACTTCAATTTTATGAATGGAAATAGCTGAAAGTTACCGACATGCTGTCATTAAAATCAGTACTAGTCTTTGCTGACATTAGCAGAATCAAAGTTTTCCATAAACACAGAACACACAAGTGCAAGACACTCAGTGGTTCCTTGGATTTTAAGCTTAACAGACTGCACAAAGGAAGCAGCATTTCGTAAGCTAGGTATTTTCTCAAATTCAGTGATGCTCTAAACCAAATTTTTTTGGTTTCAAGTGGCCTAAAAGAATATTTCTCATTATGCAGTAAATACCTCTATAGCTATCTTCTACGATATTGTACTGGGTTTACATGGAAAGGTTTTGGTAGGGTGTGGTGCTGCAGGGGTGGCATCTGTGAGAAGATGCCAGAAGCTGCCCAATGTCAGACAGAGCCAGTCCCAGCTGGCTCCAGGACGGACCCACCACTGGCCAAAGCTGAGCCCATATTTAAGAAAGGGTAAAAAAAGCTGCGCAACAGCAACTGGGAGAGAGGAGTGAGAATATGTGAAAAAACTTTGCAGACACCAAAGTCAGTGAAGGAGGAAGAGGTGGTGCTCCAGGCGCCGGAGCAGAGATTCCCCTGCAGCCCGTGGTGAAGACCATGGTGAGGCAGGCTGTCCCCTTGCAGCCCATGGAGGTCCATGGTGGGGCAGATATCCACCTGCAGCCCGTGGAGGACCCCACGCCAGAGCAGGTGGATGCACCCAAAGAAGGCTGTGACCCCGTGGCAAGCCCACGCTGGAGCAGGCTCCTGGCGAGATCTGTGGACCCGGAGACAGGAGCCCAGGCTGGGGCAGGTTTGCTGGCAGGACTTGTGATGCCGTGGGGGACCCACGTTGGAGCAGTCTGTTCCTGAAGTACTGCACCCTATGGAAGGGACTGCTGGAGCAGTTCATGAAGAACTGTAGCCCATGGGAAGGACTCACGTTGGAGAAGTTTATGTAGGACTGTCTCCCATGAGAGGGACCCCACACTGGAGCAGGGGAACAGTGTGAGGAGGAAGGAGTGGCCCAGACAAAGCTTTATGAACTGACCACAATCTCCATTGCCCATCCCCCTGTGCTACTCAGGTGGAGGAGGTAGAGAAGTTGGGAGTGAAGTTGAGCGCAGAAAGATGGGGGGGGGGGGGGGGAGGTGTTTTATAGATTTGTTCTTATTTCTCGTTACCCTAGTCTCCTATTAACTGGCAATAAATTAATTTCCCCAAGCCGAGTCTGTTTTGCCCCTGACAATAATTGGTAAGTGATCTCCCTGTCTTTACCTCGACCCATGAGCTTTTCATTGTGTTTTTTCTCCCCCCATCCTGCTGATGAGGAGAGTGATAGAGCGGCTTGGTGGACATCTGGCGGCTAGCCAAGGTCAACCCACCACAAATATATAATCTCTAAATATTCAGCATCTTCTCAATACCCATTGCATGATGACACCCTTGCTCCTCAAGAAATTCTAAACTCAGCACAGTATGTTCTCACAACAAACTTTTCCAAATTGAATGTGTCCTAGTTCATTTTGTCACTATGCCTTCACTGAATCATCTAGATTTGAAAAGAGCTTACTTGCGATTTGTTTCTTTCCTTTCAATTAAACAGGTTCCTTCCAGAGATACACCTGCAAACAGCCCTCGAGATTTGCAGTACGTATAGACAGCAGCAGAGCTTCTCAGGGCAACATCCCCTTCTAAGTTTCTAGAAGGAAAAAAGTTTTGGTTTATATTCTTCAATATGGCTTTGCAGTGTGAACAGCAATTGTCTTTTTATTTTAATCCTACCAAAAGCCAGCAAGAGTTTCACTTCTCTCTGTTCTTACAAACTCTATTGAATATATTCAGCTGGGTCAGACTTGAAATCCATTTTCAGTTCTTATTTCAGACAGGACCCAGTACAAATAGAACAATGTTCCCTCACCTGAATGCTCCACGTTAAACCTTCTCTTGCATTCCACAGTCCGAAAATGATTAACCCATGTTTTAATCATGTTTAAAACCAATCTGATTATGTTTGTGGTGACTTGGAACTCTATCCAATATATCTAAATCTTCCTTGATTTTATAGGGCCGAAAACAGCGCAAAATATTTCACGTAAGGACTTATCAGACCGCAATAGAACTGGAAGATTACAGTATTTGTCCTACACAGAATCACAGAATATTTTAGGTTTGAAGATATCTCAGGTAGTCAGCCAGCCCAACCTCCTGCTCAAAGCAGGTACAACGTCAAACTGAGATCAGGTTGCTCTGGGCTTTGTCTAGCCAGTTTTTGAAGACTTCCAAGGAGACAGGTTCCACAGACAGTCTGAGCAATCTGTGTCAATGCTCGATTATACTAATGTTGAATTTTTTTTTCTCATATCCTGTCAGAATCATCCTTGTTTCAATTTATGACTACCATCTCTCACTATCTTGCCATGTACCTCAGTGAAGAGTTGGGGTCTGCCTTCTTGGTAATCCCCTGGTGGGAATGCAGCCTCTTAGAAGACCTCAAGGTCTTCTCTCCTCCAGGTTAAATATGCCAAGCTCCCCCAGCCTCACAGTTCATGTGCTCCATGTCCCTGGCCATCTTGGTAGCCCTTCACTGGACGCACTCAAGTTCATAAACATCTTTCTTGTACTGCAGGGCAAAAACTGGACACAATATCCTAGGCACAGTCTATGAAGTGCCAAATAAAGGGGAACAATCACTTCCCTTATCTACCGGTTACACCTCTGTTGATGCAGCCCCCTACACTGCTCACTGCCATTGCTGTCCGGATGCACTGCTGACTCAGCCTACTGTCTACCAGGATCCCAGCACGTTCTCAATAGGGCAGCTGCCCAGCCTGGCAGGCCCAGCCTACATAACTGCAGAGGGTTCATCCAACCAAGAGTGCAGGACTTAGCATTTGTCCTTGTTTAACTTCATGAGGTTTCCTGTTGGATCTTTCCCCTACTCTCTCTAGGTCCATCACTCTGAATTGCAGCCCTACTCTGAAGTGTACTGGCTGCACCGCCTGATTGGGTGTCATCTACAAATTTGAAAACCATATTTTACACCTGCTCCACCAGATCACTGATAAAAATATCAAGCAGGAGAGGTCCCTGAAGAGTCTCCTGAGGAATTCTACAGGAACCTGGCCTCTGACTACAACATGAATCATTTACCACTATTCTTGAAGCCTGATGATCTGGTTTTTCACCTATTTGCTAGTCTGTCCCACCCCAACACCTAGGCCACGATGTCTCAGCTTAGACACAGGGATGTTGCAGGACAGCATACTGAACGCCTTGCAAGGCAGATGACATCCACTGCCCTCCCCTGATCCACAGATCTCTCTCATCTGTGGAACAGGTATCATCTTATCCTTTTTTTTTTTTTTTTTTTTCCCCCAGAAAAGATGACAAAACATGTGCTGGTTTTGGCTGGGATAGAGTTAATTCTCTTTATAATAGCTAGTATGGGGCTATGTTTTGGATTTGTGCTGAGAACAGTGTTGATAATGCAGAGATGTTTTAGTTGTTGCTAAGTAATGCTTATACTAGTCAAGGACTTTTCTAGCCTCCCATGCTCTGCCAGGTGCACAAGAAGCTGGAAGGGGAGGGGACACAGCTTAAATTGTTGATCCAAACTGGCCAGAGGGCTATTCTATACCATAGAACGTCATGCTCAGTATATTAATGGTAGGGAGCTGGCCAGGGAGGAATCACTGCTTGGGGACTGGCTGCATGTCAGTCGGCAGGTGGTGAGCGGGTGTATCACCTGTTTTTTTGTGTTTTGTTTTGTTTTCTTTCTCTCTCTCTCTCATTGTTTTTCTTTTCATTACAATATTATTATTATTATCAATACTATTATTATTTCTATTATTTTACTTTAGTTATTAAACTGTTT
Organism: Fregata magnificens; assembly: GCA_013389945.1. Classification (NCBI taxonomy): domain Eukaryota; kingdom Metazoa; phylum Chordata; class Aves; order Suliformes; family Fregatidae; genus Fregata; species Fregata magnificens. The sequence goes on from WAAD01042715.1 coordinate 12,497, forward strand.
TTATCTCAACCCACGAGTTTTCTTGCTTTTGCCCATCCGATTCTCTCCCCCATCCCACTGGGGGGTGGGGGGGCGAGTGAGCGGCTGTGTGGTGTTTAGCTGCCTGCCAGGTTAAACCACAACGAAATGTCAGTAAAAACATCATAAAAACAAAAGCATAAGGAGGTGTATGTGCCATGAGAAGAGTCTGAGGCAACTGGGCTTCGTTAGCCTGGAGGAGAGAAGGCTTAGGGGGGACCTAACAGCAGCCTTCAAGTATCTATGAAGAGGCAATCAAAAATATGAAGCCAGGCTCTTTATAGGAGTGCATGGTGGAAGGACAAGAAGCTATGGACATAAATTGAAACAATAAATGTTTTGATTGGATGTAAGGCAAAACTTTTCACAATGAGGACAGCTGAGCAGTAAGAGCAGATTGCCCAGAAAGCCTGAGCTGTCTCCATCTTTGGAGGTTTTAAAGACCCAACTGGAATGAAGGCCTGAGCAACCTGATCTGAAGTCATGCTTTGAGCAGGAGATTGGACTAGAAATCTCATAAGGTCCCTTCCAAATTAAATTATTCTGTGATTATATCATCTCATCCTTCAAAGCAAGCTGGCTTAACCGCTTAGGGTTTAAAAGTAATTATTTGCTGTATTTATTTATTGTCAGGCAGATCTGTGGTGACAGAAAGCACAGGCCCATAGGTCAATGAAAATAATAGTTCAGTCAGGCACAGTAGCACCTGTGCTCTTTATTGAGCCTAGCCAAGCAGTGCCCTGCAAAAAGAGAATAAGCCTCAGAACACTTTCCTTCTACCAATAAATGCCTTTATCGGGAAAGAAAAAAAGGAAAAAAAAAAAAAGCAACAAGTGACTGAAGAGGTATAACACTACAAGAACAATATGGTCCAGTCAATATATAGGTTGCACAGGTGGTTTTGTAATACATCAAAAGAAGTCACGTGAATGTTTATATATAGCTTTAAAAGCTATCTTCTGTATTTAATTCTACCCCATATTTAAATATACCCCATATTAGGAAAATATTTTACTCACCTCCCCAGAGGTCCAATTGCCACAGTAAGATTTCCTCCAAGTGTAAGATTCCCTCCTTTGGCAAAAGCTTCTACTGCTCTTTCATGATTCAATATTATCACTAAGTCTGAAACCTATACAATATCAAATAAAAGTACTATACTTTTTAAGAAGAAAGTTAGAACGGCATGGGAGAAGAATCTTACGTTTTACAGGAAAACAGGTGGGGGCGTCGAAGATATTCCCTTCCCCAAATGAAAACTAGCTCCAGATTTATCAAGGTTTTAATTCAAGCAAGAATCTCTTGTTCTCTCAGAGAATTACTTCCTTTCTTGCAATGGATTCTTTTGTAACAAAGTTGATACTTTTTCTGCAAGATATTTAGAAACTAAAAGTCCTTTCACTTACATTTTTAAACAAATTTGACTGATCTTTTTCAAATGCAGATATGGTCAGTATGTGATAGAAAACAGCTGTAACAGAAATGCTATTTTAATTTAAAATTTCCTAACTAACGAATTTTTATTTTCTACAGCTTTTTCAAACAATTATGAAAGAATTTTCAGGTGTGAAGAGAGATCAGATTAGGAAAATAATTTTGATTCTTCCATAATTGAATTAATAACAGCAAGACAGAACTTAATAAACAAAAATTACTTATTTGTCTATCCAAAGAATAAACAACAATGAAAAGAATACAGGTTTTCCCATTGTTGACAAAATTTTATTTTCTTGATCAAAAATTAGGGGTTTAATATATATCTAAGTGTGTGTGTGTATATATATATGAATTAAGATTTTTTAAGACTTGAATATATGAGATATAGCCAATTTCTTCAAGAAACTATTAAACCAAATAACTGGAGAGCTAACAAAGTATTTTTGAAAGATTCAAATGCAAAATAAAAAAAAAAAAATCACTATTTTTAAAAGACTTTATTTGCCTGGATAGTGAAAGAAAATGCATGTATCAAAGAACTACTATTTAAGTTGATGCCTATTACCATCAGTACCGTAAAACTATAACTCTCTTCAATTTGACAAATTTCAATAGAAGTCTCCTACAACTCTTTTCCCAAACCATGAAGGATTTTAAAGAAGGAATAAGTCTTTCAAACACAAGCATGATCCTATAAAGACCACTCCATCTTACCTGAAAGCTCAGTAAACACACTACCTGTATTAAAAAAAAAAAAAAATACTGCAGCAGTACCAGCCTGTTCAACAGAGTAGATTACACTTTTGTAGCTTACTGTCATGCATTATTTTTTAAACAGATGTGCCCAAGGACTACTGTGCCTGATGTTTCATCTGATGGACTTGACTGAAAGCCAGGTTCAGAAAAAACTTTCAACTTACCCCAAATTCCAAACAGTGACAGCAGAGAATACAAAAGGAAATACCAGATTATTTGCAAAACAAGGCTGTCCCAGAAGTATTACACACAGCATGAGAGGCCTTTGTTATTAGCCCCCTGCTAACCTCCACCCCATCCCAAACAAAAGATGGCTGACATGAGTTCAGTTTCTGAATCATCCAGGGATGGAGACAGAATGTCATTCAGGATGCTGCTACCTCCTCTTACCCATTAAGAGGATGAATCCACAGCTAAAGCTAAATGAATCCACAGTGAGAAAACCTTCAAGGAAAGCATTTAGATGAATTTTAAAATTGGTCTTTAATTTGAGGTACCAAGTTGTTTCACTTGGAAAAAACATGCAAATACTACGACTTCTGAAGTCTGTGATTACCTTCTTGTTGTTTAAAACCACCCATAAGTACCACTACAGCTATGTCAACTATGATCTCTCCTACAGGAATAAGATTCAACCAATATCTACAAGGTTTAAGTTTATATATGACTAAAAGAATGTTGAAATTGGACTTTGGGCTCCTAAGCCACTTAGGTATTTCCAAATAGTATCTCTTCTCTAGAAGAAGTAAATAACTCTGTTTTATAATAATGCTAGTAAGGAAACAGTATTTTGTAAGCTGACTAAAATTTCAAATGAAGGGGCACAATATCACTCAGAAAAAACACCCTCTCAGAAACAGCTTCTGTATTGAAATGATTTGAGTAAGTATGAATAGTAAATGGTTACATGGTTATATTATCTAAAATATCAGATGGAGATGATTAAAGGAAGAGTTTCATAGATTAATCAAAGTATCTGAAGAGTCTGTTTCATTGTCATAAAAGAAAAAAAACCCCAAAAAAACAAAAAAAAAACCCCCAAAACACTCACCCAAACCCTGGGGCTCAAAACTCAATGTTTTGTAATGCATTCAGATCCTGTAGCCATGAAAACCAAAAGAAAAACCCTTACAAAAGTTAATAATTTTGTATTCACAGCAACCTTTAAAAAGTGCACAGTAATAATGCCTGAGATCACACAGTGAACAGTGAGGATACAATAAAATATTGATCCATTGCTCATTATGTGAGTGCCGGCTGACTGGCTGTCAGGACAGGGATAGCTGGCTAGTTGTAGGAGACACACTGGGGGCTGCCGCGTACCACCCAAATCAGCTATGCATGTATTCTTCTGAAGAGCAGAATGCCCATAGCAAGAGATCTTGTTGGCAGCATACTGTTACTTTGATTTTCTTTGGGAATTGGTAGAACAGAAGCTAAATAGAAATAAAAGAGAAGGACAAGACTTGAGGCTAGGGTGGGAAAAGAGGAGGAAAGATGGAAACAAACCAGGGTGAAAGAGCTGTGAGGAAGAAGAGACAGGAAGCAGAGGCAGAGAGCTGTCAGGGCTCGGATCGACAGGATTTCTCTGAACATGTTGACAGTCCCTGACTCAATCATTTCTGCTGGCTGGAAACTGGCTCATTTTCTGTAGCGTTCCTTCAGAGGAAGCACCATTAGTTTTGGCGCTCCCAAATTGAAGGATGAAGTCAGTAATCAGAAGTTTGAGTGGGGAATGTGTGAAGTACAGTGGCATTAGCTAGATTCCATTTTACTCGACCTTCAATTCCTTTCACTGTTTCTTGCCAGATGAGAGTCCTCGTGCTCTTTAACAAAGCATTTAATACAGTATTAAGTATAAGATACTTTTCATTAACTCCAATTGGCTTATATGTGAACACTGACTGGAAGTTTTCCGTAAGGGAAAAATTCAGTCTGCTAGAAGTGAGAAATTGAGGCAATAACTTTTATGCCACTTCTTTTCCTTTAAATTTCTCCAACCAATTAGACTGATCAAAATCCCATATTTTGTTTGTCCTGTATAAATGAATTTATAATAGTTTTTTTTACACAGAAAAATAGATCCTACTATCTCACCAACATCTAGATCTTTGTCAATGCATTTTAATTTCTTGCAAAAAAAGTTACCAACAAGTTATTTCAAATGCAAAATTATACCTCAATTCCAATTTCAAATCCACCACCAAGGCCAGCAATTCCTATTGCAGAAGGAGCAGACCAGGCTGTCATGCAAAACAAGACAAATTTACAGGAGTTTTAACACATTACAGAAAATACTAATTTTATTATTAGAGTTCAAAAATGCTAACAAGTTCTATTTAAAGCTATGTATTGCTGTTGTATTGTAAGTATTGCACCAGAATGCAATCACATAACTATACTGGTTTATCCCACTGGTAGGAATGTAAGAAATACAAACCCTCATTTAAACAAATCTTTGTTACAATTTATTTATCATACAGTTGTCCATGACTGGACATAATTTATTATTCTAATGAATGTTAAACTGTAGGCTTTTATATTTCAGACTTTTCTACAAAGATACTGAAAGCATTTTTTAAAACTGGTCCAGTGTAGGCACAAAATTTTGAAGACAGCTTTCAAACTAAACATTGTCACCTGCTGGCTTGACTCCTCATACATCTCGTGTTTTATGCTATGAAAAGAAATAATGAAGAAAAATTTTTTTTTTTTCCTTTCAATTCTCCCATGAAGTACAGATGGAAAATATCCACTTACTTCCATTAGGAAGACGAGCTAATACAATTCCACTTCCGCCTCGAGCGGTTACCAAAAATCCAGCTTTTATAACAGACAAAACTGCAAGTCCTTTGGCTTTAGCTATCACATGGGCTGAAACAGAAAAATCATTTATTCAAGATCTTGTAAGAGTAGTTCAAAGAGAAGGGCAAAATAAAACTCTACATTTAACAATTTTGAACACATAAAAATCAAATAATTGAAGCAAAAGCTTAAAGAAAATTGCAGTAAAGCTGAACTGATACTGACACCTCCACTTCATAATCAACCACAAAGCTAGTCACATGTTACATTAGCCTGCACTGATCTCTACACTGCCACAGCTGTTTCACTTATCCCACTTAGCTCACACAGAATTAGTTTGCTTATTGCCACAAACATTGTGTGTGTGTACCCTTAGCAAGATAAAGAGGTGGTAAATAGTTGAGATCCATGTCTCTACAGATTTTTGGAGGAGAAGAGTCTGAATTTAAATCACAGCAACACACAGCAGTGTAATCAGCTTATATCATTAGACAGTGTTTGTGGCAAATAAAGTGTCATCATCCTGCAAGTCTTATTACAGGCCTTCTGGGACATAATAGTTATCAATTCAAAGCCACAATCAGCAACACCAGATGAAGGAAGACACTAGGAGAAACAGAATAACAATTGCTAAAATAAAGAGGACAGCAGCAAATAAGAGTGCTTAGTCAGTATCAAAGGAGAAATGTACCCTGATCTCTTTCTTTCAACTTATTTTTACCTAGCTAAT
>WAAD01042715.1:30845-47814 GCA_013389945.1 Fregata magnificens
GGGTGGCTCTGTGGGTGTCTGCCTTCTCGGGGAGGGACGGAGCAGTAGCTGAGAAGGGAGGCAGAAAGCAGTATCCCATCTCCTTCCCGTTTGTCTTTGTGGTAGGCTGGAGTAATCAGTAGGAAGTAGCACGTGAAACCCAGTATTGAGAAACGCGAAGGTTGTGTGTGAGGAAGAGCGGCTCCTAAATACGCATAAACCAACGCGAGCTCTGAATTAAGTACTGCTACTCAAGAGCAGCACTCAATGGTGGTTGTGAATAGCTTTTTGAAACGGGCTGCTCAGTGCTTAGCCCCTAGAACAGCAGGGAGGGAGTGGAGAACCCCGCCAGCGAGTGTCCTGTCGCGACATGTCTGCAGCAGTACCTCGCGGACGCGGCTTGCCGTTCTGAGCACGTGACGTTAAAAAGGGAGAGAAAACGGTGACAAGAATGACTGAAGTTAATGGAGCAGTCTCTGTAAGAAGAGGGAAAATACGTTAGGACTCTAAGTATTAGGGAAAGAACGTGGTGGAGGGTGGATATGGTTTTGGTCTATGAGTTTATGGCCATCATGAAAAGGAGTGAAAAGAATAAGACTTTTTTGAAGGGCTACTTAAATGAAGAACTAGGAAACATTTTTGTAAAAGAAAGAAAAAGATATTCTATGTGTTTAAGTTGTGAGTCTCACGTTATGAGAAGTCATGGAAAACAGAAGCGTAAATGGGATCAGAAAGGGTCTGGATGCTTTCTTGAAGCGTAAATGGGATCAGAAAGGATTTGGATGCTTTCTTGAAGCTTAAGACAATTGATTACCGATAAGCAAGATGATCTTCTGCATCTTCACAACAACAAATTGCTAACCTGACTATGTGGATTACAGAGCCATGCCCCATTTTGTACATGCTTTCTCTAAACATCTGCTTCTGCTCCCTTTTGGGGATAACAAGCTAGATGGCTCTTTGCTCTGATCTAGGAGGGCTTTTAACATTGTCTGCTTCCTAGCCTTTATAATCTTACCTGTATGCTGAGAGTTGATCCCTGTGAATCCCTGGCATTTTGCTGGTTTTGTTACAAAACCATTGATTAATATGGTTTTGGGGGTTTTTGTTGTTGTTTTGTTTTGTTTTGTTTTTCCTGTCTGCTTTTCTGTTGTAATAGAAGTGCGGATTAATTGAATAGCAAAACAAGAGTCAGTTTTGCGAAAAACGTTCTGATGTTTACCTTAGAGTAAAATCAGCCCCTAATAATAATTTAGGGAAAACATTCTTTAGTAAGGGATTGTCAGTTGCTGTATGTTTGGGAGCCAGTGGCCTAGACAAACATTTTTGTATAAAAATATCTAATTAATATGAATCCTTCTTTCCAAACACTGTGTTCTACAGCCAGTAGTAATCTTCACTAAACGATTCACATGTATCTATGGGTCTGTAAGCCCATGATGGTGATTTGCACTGTAACAAGTTCCTAATCCAGTTGAGTCTCTGAGGAACTGTTATTAGTGGAAGATAATATAATAATTTAGGTATGGAGTGAAATTATTAATATTAAGCTTGAGGAAAGGGTGAACAAGTCAGGACCAATGTTAATGGGATGGGTTTTTTTAAACAAATATTGTAAATACATTTTAAATTTCCTCTTCTGTGTTATTGGGCTATAAAAAAATAACCGTAACGGTATGTGGCCTGTGACATAAAATCTAATTGACTTGACAAGCACTTATTTTTTCCAGTCAAATATATACTCTTTTCAGTTAAGATTTGAAGGCAACTTGTTTCTTCTTCCTGCTTTAAGTTTGCTTAAATTTTTTTGTTAGTCTTGAAGAGTGATACTTATGCCTCAATATATTTTTTTTCTCCTAAATTTTATTAGAAATATGGTTATTGCTGAAAAGAGTACTAAACAGATTTCTGGAACTGCATTTATCTGTAGTATTCTGTGCTGGTTAATGAAGCACATTAACTCTGAAGTTTGCCGCAGTCAGTGAGAGCTGATCCCCGAAAGTACAAGCCTTCATGAAAAATTACATTTTCTTTCTACATGATTTTGAAAGAAACCTATTACTGAAATATTTATTGACTGTTGTTCTTTGTTTGTAATGAGATAAGCAGATATTCATTGCACAACAAAATACAATCTAGTTAATGTGCATAACTACGTTAATGATAAGAGTTCCTCATCACTGAGAAATAAATGAAGCACCCAGCAACATATGTAATTACAGTATATAAAAAGGCACCAGGAAAGAGGTTTTTTTTTTTCATTTAAGGCAAAGAAATAATTAAAATTGGAGGTGAACCATAATGCAGTTTGCTCTTTTTACATTGATATAGCTCATCTAATTAATGGTTGAGCTCCAGAAATGAGCTTAACATGATGCTGTGTTACATAAGTCAGCCTCTTTCTCTCTGATGACTTGTCCACTATAACACAACAAGCTGCATGGGCATCTTAGGCCAGGCACTGGCTTACTGATCTCCTCCATGTGTGGAGGAACAGTTGTAAGTTAGGTGAACAGTAAGCAAAGTGCTTTTGCCTGGCTCCTCAGAAAATTGATGCTTGTTGTGAACTACTGAGTATTGCCATCAGAGATCTAGACTGCATAAATCATTTCTAAAACGACATGGGTATGAGGAAATTGGGTTACAGTTACGGAGATTTGAGTTTCCTAGTTCAGTTGTCACAATCCATTACATGTGTTTACATATAGCCAAATACAAGGTTTCATGGGATAAAATGCCATTTATAGCTGCAGAATGGGAAAGCAATAGGTTGGATAAGACATTGAAGAAGTCATGGAAAACAGCTGCTGTAATGAGGGTTCTTAGCAAGCTGACAAAAAGAAATAATGCCATTTTTTTGATAAAGAAGAGAATGTTAGATAAATGTAAAGAAAATACCTTTATTCTGTGCAGCATTGGTAAGATAGCTGTAAGAATACAATGCCTTATTTAATCTGTGTTTCAGAATGATGCAGAAGTACTAGAGAGTTGAAAGCATGGTTGTAAAAGCAATCTTGGAATTGGAAAATAAGATTAAGATGTATGCTTAAAAAATATTAAGAGTCTGATTGTTGTGAGTAGGCGCTTATGTGTTGAAAACTTTTATTTTTACGTGAGAGCCTTTAGGTTGCTGAGAAAAGCATAATGTTCCAGTAGTTGATAACTCAGTATAATTAATCTTGCTGCAGGGAAAGATTTTTAAAGTGTGAACATTCAGCTAATTAGCTGATGGTTTGACTACCATGAATCCTGGCAAGTCATATTGCTATTGACATTGATTACATCGACAAAACGTAGTGCTCCTGCAGACATCCCCATTTAGATATCTTGAGCCAAAATTGAGTTCTGCTTAGAGAGAGAGATACACACACACACACACACACATATGCTAATATTCGACTTCTGAGAGAAATCCCACTGTGTGTTGGTAGTGGGGGGATGTATGGAAGTTAGATGATGTCATTTAGGTAGCTATATGCTTAGGTGTTTCAGATAAAGTGTGTAAGTATTCAGTGAAATTGACTGTGAATGGAAAGGCCAGGGAATCTGGACTGAAATCAGAGCCTTGAATGGTTACTTACAAAGCTAATTGAATGCTGAGTGTGACAAGATAGACTTAACTGGAAAGAACTAGGAATCATGATGAAGTTCAGACAGGAATTTGAGTACAGAACAGAATAGAGTGAGTAGTAAGTTTTAAACACTTAATTATGAAGGGAACCTGATGGATGATGTAAATGAAACTGGGAAGCAGTATTACAGTCACTCAGATGAACTGACCATGCATGGAAAGATAAGTAGAGTTAAAAGCAGGTTTTTAAATGTGAGAGGATGAAAGCTAATAAAAATTTTGTTACAAACAACAGACAGAAAAACAAAGGAAGAAGAGAAGAGCATCTGTTTGCACTTGGGGAAGGTCTCAAAGGGTTAGAGAGCTGAATAAGGAACAATGAAGATACAAAAACAATTGAGAGAATAGATTATTAGATCAGCAGTACCTAAAGATGAGCTATGGACCTGAGCACGAAATGGATTCCAGTTGTCTCTCCTGTCAGTAGAAGCAACACTTCCATTTCTATATGGGAATGGGTCAAAGATAAATGCAGAGACTGGAGTAAGAACTCAAAAAATTAATCATTGGCTTGGAGAACCGTCGGTGGAGTCCGTGTCCCTAGAAAATGAGTGAGAAAGTATGACTCCATAAAAGTGATCAACAAATGGTTCCAGTACTGATTCTGTGATGGAAATTTAAGTCTCTCATCCTTGAATCATCATATTTGGAGGTGTTTGTAGGATTTATTTCAATGGGCAGGCTCTGTCTGGGTACCTTGGGTACTAGTTTTCTATGATTGAAAATGTCACTACAACTTTAAGAGCTTGAAATTTAAAAAATGGAGGGAGAAGATGGAGATTCAGAGAACTTTAATAGTGTTACCTTCTACATAAGAAGAAGATGATCAGATCAGTTAGAAATACAACAAAGGAGAAAGGAACACCAGAGGAGGATAGGTAGCAAAGATAAAGTGTAGATAACATTTAAGGAAAATACGGTTCAAGTCCAAGGAGGAAAATTAAGATTCCCTATGAATCTTTTTGTGAGATTTCCCTCTTCATTCCCCAAATATGGCTGTAAATCCGTAACTTAGGAAATACTGTGCCTCTGTGAGGAACCTCAACAAAGCCTGGAAAGACAGATGGGGGATGTAAAACTGGATATGAAATTGATAGAAATTACAGTGGGAAGGGGATGATGACTGGAAAACAGGGATTGAAGTTTGCATGTGAGATAAGATAGGGCTTTACATTAATGATGAGATGAACGATAACAGTCACAAGGAGTAGCATGAGTAAACAGAGTTAGTTAGGATGAAAACAATATTGTAGAGTATGTGGAGAAAAGAGCTTCTATTAAGTCAGTTCTGGTATTCTGTCCATAGTCCCGAAGAATAGATTTGAATGGTGATTGCGGTTCCGTAACAGTGTTAATACTTTTGGTAATATCTGGAATGTGTTGTCATGGAAGACATTAATTTTTAAGTCACAAACTAGGTTACATGTTTGTTTCAAAAATAATATAACTGCAGTTTCTAATTATTGCTAGAAGTGGTAGATAATATGTTTAATCAGTCAGCGATCATAGTGCCATTCATGATGATATTTGATACGATATCATCAAAGATGATATTTATGGCATTTATTTTAAGTAGTGAGCAGGTTATAGAAGAGTGAAAATTTGGAACAAGTTATTCAATCCAGGTAAAGCAGAAGGTTAAACAAATAGAAAAAGCCATTAAGGATTTATTTCAGAAGTATCATTTTGAAATTCTGGGAGCTAGTTGCTGAATTAGTAGGACCAATAGTATTAACCATTGCTTATTACTGAAATTTTGAGTATAGTAATGAAACTTACTGTCCATGCACAGTTACATGGGATCATTCATACAGAGGAAAAATATTATACAAGAAGAAGTGGATGGCGTCAACAGCTGGTGTAATGGAAACAGAATTTAATAGTGTAGAAAGGAGACTTAAAGGTCACCTGTTTGAAACAACAGAGAAGGAGAGGGGATGAACAAATTAGAAGTAGGGGATTATGATCGCAAATTTGGTACTCATGAAGGAGTCAAATGTGGTTGTAGAAGTTCTCTCAGGTTATTTTCAAAAGAGCTAAGTAAATATTTCAGACTTTTTTTTTTCTTTTATAAAACAAATTGGTAAAAACTTTTCCTGCAGTGTTGTCTGTGGTTTTATTGGTCAGTATAATAATAAATTCAAATTAGAACAAGTGCAGAGTTGGCTTAACTGGAGTGATTAGATAAGGGTCAGTTATTTTCATGAGGAGACTGAGCACTTGGTTTGTTTAGTTTAGCACGGCTATGCTTGACAAGGGTTCTGTACCTGTTGAAGGAAAGAAAGGTTTTTAAGAGAGTGATGTTAACCAGGATCAGATGAGCATAGACTTCCAAGAATAAATATTAAGTGGGAATTGGAAGGTTTCTGGCTACCACAAGAAATGAGTATCTGGAACAGCCTTTTAAGGTACATGATGCTTTTTAAAAGAGAGCTTGATGTGTTTGTAAGAGAAGTGATGCTGTATATGCCTGCAATATCAAAGGCTTGGGCTTGTTGATCATGAAGGTTCTTTGCTGTCTTACGTTGCATGTTACCATGTTCCTTCTGTTTCCTATTAAAATTATATTGTTTAATGCTTAACTCAATTAAAGAAGTGAGATTTATTTTTTAATTTATTACTGTATTCTTTAACATTTTTGTAATTAATAAGTACTAACCTGTTTTCTCACTTACTTTATAAACACACACAACTTTTTCCTCCTTTATTTTTCTTCCAAGACCGATTTAGTTTCTTTGCTTGGAATAAACCAGTTCAAACAAAGGAAATAGTGTGCTTTCTCCTGGAAGAAGATCTATTGCCATCAAAATTCACTTAGTGTTTCAGCAAGATCAATTTCTCAGTGGTTAGCCAGTTCCTTTTGCCCATTTAGTGATTTGACGTTCTCTAAATCTTTGACAACAAATTTGTATTACTTCAGTTGTTCACTTCCCACTTTATTTTTTTTTTATAATTGGCGTGATTGACAGCAAGTTATTAAATGCTTAGATCATAACAGCTTCTTTCTCTTTAGCAGTGATCTACCTTGATATTTTGTTTGAAAATATAGGCATGAAAATGAGGCTAAGTGCCTGATCTGAAAATTTCTTTTTGCTGCCGGAAATTTAGCTTTGTTCATGGGCATTTCATTTTTTTGCTGTTTGAAGTTTGGAAAGAATTTAACCAGTAGTAGAAGATTCGTGATTTATTTAAAGGTATAGAAGTAAGTGTTGCCATTTGTGACACTTTATACTTATCTGCTCGAAAGTCAGAGATGAGCAAAGTCATACATTCTGTTTGGTGGAAAGTGAAGAATTGTTTGTATGATTTATTGTGCATCTGGGTGGCATATAAAATATTATGAATATCCATCTAGTTACTCATAATTTCGGAAGGATGAAAAGGTAGAAAGAGTTCAAATAATAGTTGAATAGACTTTTTATTGTTATTGAGACATTTCATTCTTTTTCAAAGAATATATATTTTTGCGTGCATGTTTGAGAGGTCTACCTTAAATGGTTAACTTAATTACAGCTTCAGCAGTGGAGCAAAAATGCTGTGGATCCATTATTTATAGTTTTTAATGGGGCACGATTTCATTGTTGAAAGAGCTTCTTATTGAGAGTAGGGTCAGATCAAGTGGCTAGTGCAATTGGAGGCCATTAGAAGGGAAGACTGATTATGTATTTATATAATTAAGTACCTTAACTGTTTGTTGGCTGATTGACAGCACTTCAGCTTTGCCATCAGTTACGTTTTTTTCTAATTCTCCATATTTTAGACAAAAAAAAATTTGGAAAATTTCTGTTCCTGACGTGTTTTTAGAGCTTGTGTAATTGATTTCTTTTTGGGGGTTTTGGAATTGGCATCTGGAAGCTGCTCTTGACGAGGGTTCAGTTTGACCTGCAGTGACTTCACTTCAGCGGTCAGGAGCATTTCTACTACAGGTTGTTCAGCCATTTCACTATGTTGGTTCCACAATGGTGGTGGCTGTGTTTTGGAATTGTCCAAAAGTTTTTTGTTAACAGGTAGGTAGAAATGTAAATACTTCAGGCAAATATTCATGATTCTCCAGTAAAGAATTAGTTGAAATTTGCCAGTGTGTTGGAAGATTTCAAAATAAAGATGATTAGCTGCCATTTAAATTCCATAATTTTGCCTGGTCTTCTGTGATCACGGATTCTTTGTGGAGAACAAGAAAAGACCAATGTGCTTACACAATACTCCTATTTATTTTAATAAGTTATATCTTGTCATATAATAATATGCATTTCAAGAGACTGATGGATAGTACAGAGTCATCGAACGGTTTGTGTGGGAAGGGACCTTCAAAGATCATCTAGTCCAACCCCTCTGCCATGGGCAGGGACATCTTTCACTAGGTCAGGTTGCTTAAAGCCCCAGCCAGCCTGACCTTGAACACTTCCAGTGATGGGGCATCCCTGACTTCTCTGGGCAGCCTGTTCCAGTGTCTCACCACCCTCATCGTAAAAAATTTCTTCCTTATATTTAGTCTAAATCTACCTTCTTTCAGTTTAAAACATTTGCCCTTTGTCCTGTCACTACAGCCCCCTTTATATATTGAAAGGCTGCAGTAAGGTCTCCCCAGTCCTTCTCTTTTCCAGGCTACACAACCCCAATTCTCACTCAGAGGTGTTCAAGCCCTCTGACCAATTTTGTGGCCCTCTGGACCCACTCTAACAGGTCCATGTCTTTCCTGTGCTGAGGGCTCCAGAGCTGGATGCAGTACTACAGGTGGGATCTCACCAGAGCAGAGTAGAGGGGTAGAATCACCTCCCTTGACCTGCTGGCTGCGCTTCTTTTGATGCAGCCCAGGATATGACTGGCTTTCTGGGCTGCAAGCGCACATTGCTGGCTCATATCCCAATTTTTCACCCACCAGTATCCCCAAGTCCTCCTCTGCAGGGCTGCTCTCAATCCCTTCATCTCCCAGTCTGTATTGATACTGGAGATTGCCGCAGCCCAGGTGCAGGACTCTGGGTTTCCACCCTTGAAGAATCTCTTAAGTTATAATGACATAAGCAAACCACATTCTACCCAAGTAAATAAAAATCTTTAATCTGATCTGTGCTGACAAATCCACACAGTTATTGATTTTTTTGTTTGTAATTGTCTGATGTTTCACTTTAATCTCCTGTTTCTGTAGGAAACATTTGTCGCTCTCCAATAGCTGAAGCAGTTTTTAGAAAACTTGTAACTGATGAAAAAGTTGAAAATAAGGTAAGCTATTTATTTCTGTTCCTGCCTAAGAAATAACTGTCTCATAGCCAGTTAGTAGAAATATAAGCAGTGAGAAAGGAAACATAAAAATATAAATTTGTTTTTCTGTAGTGGAGGATAGACAGTGCAGCAACATCTGCCTATGAAATAGGAAGCCCTCCTGACTATCGAGGACAGACTTGCATGAAGAAGCATGGCATTACCATGAATCATATTGCCAGGCAGGTACTGTACTTTAGTTTTCTTTAAATATGTGTGTGTATTTGTTTTGTTGTTACAGTGGATGACAGACAGTGCTGCTGTTTCAGACTGGAACGTGGGGCGCTCCCCAGATGCAAGGGCTTTAAGCTGTCTAAGAAATCATGGCATTGAGACAGCACATAAAGCACAGCAGGTAGAAGAGAGTATATGTTCTTTCTTATTCATACCCATGCTTTGTTTAGCCCTAACCATTACAATCACAGAAGTCATTTGACCAATGCATGGTTAAGCATCCAGTAATAAATACTATGTGCATTTTTATAAAGGACTCCAGAGTGGCCTATCTCTTCTAGTTGAGGTTAGTGAGTTTCTTGTTATTAACCTTCTTTGGAAGTATAACGAGGAAGCATTGGAGCAGTTTCTGCATTACAGAAAAATCCTGCTTTCGAATGTTTAGTATTTTGGGCATTTTTCTGAAACTTTTAATACTTTTAAAAAATTGACTTACTTTAGTAATCTGTGATGCTTCTCTCAGCAAGGAATTGTATTTTTATTTAGCAGGTCCAAAAAGAAGTAGAATACCTGTTCACCCATCACAAAAAGCTTCTGCTCTTGCATGAAGATATTTTAAAAAAATTTAGAATGCTAAACCCCCAGACTAGTAGCACAGTTGGTGGTAACTTCAGAGGAAAATGCACCCTTGAAGCATTCTTAAGTCAAAGACAGGTTTGTCACTTAGTGAAATCCTCTAAGTTTTACCAAAACTTATCTCAGTTTTCATTAACAAAAGAATGTGTATTTCCATGCTGCATTCCAGAGAGATTGGAAATGTGTTTGCATCTATTTAAATCATTCAGACACTCAAATAAATGCACATAACTTACTTCAGTTAACTATTCTCTGGATATAAGATACTCCTTTAGGGCTTGACCTTTACTTAGCTCCAGTTTATGCCACTAGTTCTTGTACTAACAAAAGATCAAGTAGTCTTGTTATTATCTTCCATTTCTGTTCCCTTCAGAATTTTACTAGACCTTACTGAGGTCATGCTTACTTTCTTCATTTTCAGACTACATGTTTAGGTTTTTAACTTTTTAAAATAAATTCCCTCAATTAGTCAATTGCCCTCTGCTGACCTTTCCTGATGCTAATCTCTGTTATATAATAAGACAAACAGGATTGAGCACAACATTATTTCAGATTTTCAATGTTTTACTATTAGAATAATTGCTAGAAAAAATATGTTGTGAACTTTTCCTGTTACATGTTCTAGATTTACTATTCAGTGCTTACAAACACCATTATTTACCATTATACAAGCTAAATGGTACTCAAACTAATCAGTCAGTGTTTCAGTCACAGTAGTGTAACATGTTTGTATTCTTAAAAGATAAGCCTTGGAAACTTGAGAACTGTTCTTGGGTATTACTGGAGTGGTTTATGAGCAGTTAAACTAAAGCAAAGCGTCCAAAACCAATTGATCTTCTGCTTTGAAACAAACCTGTATATCCTCCTTTGGCAGAGAGGGAATGAAAACACTTCAATGAAGACATTTGCTTATACATTCTGGCAAATGAAGAGATTTTTAAAGCAGAAGATCCTAAAATGTTACATATACAGGGAGAGGAAATTAACAAGAATGAGGCAATAAAATGAAAGACTAATAGGATGAAAATTGGTCTAAAACATCCCAGTACAAGTAGTTTCTTTTATAAAGAAAATTTTCAAATCCCTGAACTACAGGTAACTGTTCATTTTGCACTGATGTTAACTGTGTAACTCCAATATTTTTTTTCAAACTTCTGTCAAATGGTCTCTGCTGATTCTCTAAACTGATGGACCTGACATGGTCTTGCAGTACTTCTGGAAAGAGAGGGACTCAACAGTGTAGAATAGGGCTTTTCAGAGTGGTCAGGTTAGTTGAAGTGGAAGTGTATTTGTTTCACTATTAGAGACAAACTCAAGGATAGACTTTTGTGTGTGACTTGTTTCAGAACAGATTAAGAAAGATCTAAGAGAGAAGCTGCAGAAATAGGAGGGATATGTCTCCTGTTGCCTTTGAAATACTGTCATAAGATGACTACCTCATG
The DNA here is from genome assembly GCA_013389945.1 of Fregata magnificens. Classification (NCBI taxonomy): domain Eukaryota; kingdom Metazoa; phylum Chordata; class Aves; order Suliformes; family Fregatidae; genus Fregata; species Fregata magnificens. The sequence goes on from WAAD01042715.1 coordinate 41,967, forward strand.
CAATTATCATCTTCACGCCTTTGGAAAACTGTTACCCATCCAGTGAAAGGCACTTTCTTTCATGTAATTTTGTGCATAATTATGATAATCATGGATTGTATCTTTTTTTATTCAAAACTGACATAAATGCTACAAGAATGATTTATGTAAGAGAGAATGTTAAATTGGTTACATCCTACCATCGTATATGGTGATCATTTCAGTGAATTTTAAGTGAAAAGTGAAGTATAAAAATAAATGTATATATTTATACATAAAATAAAGTTTGTTAACATTTTAGTTGATGGTAGGTTGCTGTATGTTTATGCACCCATGACAAGAGCATGAAGCTCTTAGTCTTCATGCACAAAACAGACAGGTATTAATCAGTTTCACTTCTATTCATGCTGAGGCCAAAATTGATTTCTGTGTGACTCACACTGTGCATTTGCCTTAAATATGAAACCGAGATTAGAGGAAGGTTGTATTAAACACTGTTTCACAACTGGATAAATTTGAGGACTACTGCACCTCTTTGGTTTTTAGACAGAGAAAACAGATTTCCCTTATGTAAACAAAGGGAAATGCTTAACAGATAAATTGGAATGATGATGCGGTTCTCCACTGATGGTCTTTAATAATGGTTATATGCATTTTTTTAATGTAAAGTTATTGTTGTCTGTGTAGTTCCATCCAATGTTAACTACTTGAGCTCACCACTATTCAAAATGTATATAAATTTTTATGTCTTCAATTTCTCCGCCCCTTTCATAGTTTTGAGGAGTACCTTCAGTTCATTGGAGTTTGCTCAATTAAGCTTTTTGTATTTGATATTACAGTAGGGCTTAAGAGCACAAGCTAACCAGTGATCTTGTTTTTAGGGCTGCATTTGTGTCTGTGTTAGTGCTAGTTCATAGGATAATAACTGTCAAGCTGTCAAGTATACTGAGAGTGTGGGAAGTGTGGCAGGTGTGTTTTTCCTCTTCAGTTTTTTATTTTATTCTTACATATGTCTGTACTACAAAGAAATCTATGCCCACGTATTTTCACAGGGGCCAGTGTTAGCTCTGTAGAGCAACCAGAAGCAGCTTGTACTGCTTAGAGTTGCCAGGAAAACAGAACTATTTCCACTGCAAAAATATTTTCATAGGTCAAAGGCACTGCATGAATACAGCAAATATTTTTACAGTGAAAATAAACAAGTCTGCATTAGTTTTTACCATTAACCCTTTCTTTTCGAATGCTCGCCCCACACCTCACCCCTCCAATTCTCCTTGTGCGGAATGTTTCATTTATGGCTTTAGTCTGGTGATAATTTCTATAGGTCTTTTCTTACTCCCTGTTATAGGAGCTTAATCAGTATCTATTTGCTGTTTGCACAAAAAATAAGTGGGTTTTTTGCCATCTAAAACTTTTTTTTGATTATGTAAATAATTTTTACAAGTTAAAACTCTTGTCTTCTCCAATAATGTGTTTTGCCTTTTTGTCTGGTTACTTGCTTCCTCACTTCTCTAGCTGATCCTTCCCAGAGACGTGTGCCAGAAAAACCTATACTGAACAAACTTTCCAAGTTTATTGGTTATGATACTACACATAGGACTCTGCGTGAAATGCAGTCTTAATATGAACTCACTATAGACTTTATTCCATTTATTCATTCTCATTATGGACACTTGGTTCACATATCTTATACTAGCATACTATGCATTGTGGGGTCTAGGAAGATTTTACCCTAAGCTAAGGCTTAAATGTAAACTAACATATACTGGTAAAAATCTACAGCCATCCTTACTCCAATACAGATAATATTAGTACTTAAGTTAGTGCTTTGTCTGCAATGTTTGCCTACCTGACTCTGAACTCGGATCTTTGAATTTAGTTAATATTCATGTTTAGGAGTCGGTAAGGTACAGGAAAGAAAAAGAACAGATGGTGTGATGGTAGGAGGATTACAATAGATCCCAGATTTTTTCAAATCATATCATAAATTTTGTGAATTTACATGGGTTAAAATACTGTGAATGCATTTGTTTTTAAGAGATTGTAACTCATACCATCATACTTCAGCTTTCAGTTTCACTTGGTAGCTTTTTCTGTGTATTGACAAATTTCTAGATTGGAAGCATTGCAACTGATTCCAGGTTACCTACATTTTTGTTTTCTTATCAGGAAAGTAATTTGTCTAGATTTTTATTGCATGGTTTCTAAGGCTGGAAACCTGCTTTGGTTTTAGTAATTGGAAGACATTAGAAATGTCACTTGTAATGATGTGTCTGAGTTGATACATGAGATGTTTTTAAAAAAAAATTATTGGTAAAATAGCTAACCATTTTTTTTGGTGGAAAACTTGCAGGAATGGATAAGTAATCATGGCAGAGTATATTTAAAATGCCTTAAATTATTGTAAAAGTTGATGAAGGTACACAGTTTTATTTTTCCCACCTGTGTCTCTTAATAAATCAGAACTACAAAATTTGAAAACACTTTTTTTCCCCTTTTTATAAATCAAAACACAGTTTGTAGGCTAAAGCATGTATTTTTAATTCTAGGTTACTAAAGATGATTTCCAGACCTTTGATTATATACTATGTATGGATGAGAGCAATCTAAGGTAACGTATGAAGAAACGGAACAAATTCATATGGCTTACTTGTAGTGATGTCTCATAAGTCACTTTGAAGACAGATGTCATGTTTTACCGCTTAGCTTGTCTTGGGTTTTTTTTGGTTTTTGGGGTTTTTTTGTATGTGCGTGTGAATGATATCCTAATAGATGGATTCTTTATTTCTAATATGTTTAATGAGCTAGAATTCAATGGTTTATTTGTGTGATACATGCCATTCAAGGATTAAGGACATGGAAGTTTAGTATACTTTGTGCTACAGATGTGCAGCTGATGCCTGTATAGTTAAGAATGAGGATGTACTGTCTTTTGATCGAAGTGATCTGTTTTTCTAATTGCATGGGATCTAAAAGACACTGTGGAAACTTGGAAGGGGTTAAATGTGATGTGGGGTTTTTCTTTTTTAATAGAGAGAGAGTGAGCTCTGAAATAAGTAACGTTGTTAGCTGGGGGAAGTCTTGTTTGTTACTGTTAGCTATGTTCTCATTAAGTGTGTCTTAAGAAAGATTTGGTGAAGTAGCTGCCTAGTGTGAAAATTTGGATATCATTAGCAAAATTTCTACTTAATTACATATATAGATGATTGGGTTTAGGGGGCTGAGCTTTAATAAAATATGACTGTCAAAGTGCTTGTAAGGACTATTGTAAAGTTAGCTTAAAAAAAGAAAACAAACCCAAACCAGCACAACCAACAACAAAACAAAACCCAAATAAAACCCTACTAGTAGCATGTAAAGAGTTTTAGAAGCAGCACCACTTAACTGAGAGAAATAGCGTTTTGTTGAATTTTCTAGAATGTTTTGAATGACCTCTCTTGCACAGCCTGCATGAATGAAGTGTCTATAATACTTGGCTTGATTGCAGCGTGTCAGGCAAAGACGTGACTAGGCTTACTTCTGTTTTCACTTGAATTCTTAAACGAAAACTTAGTTCTGTATTAACAATTTAAGTGATATGAGCTGTAGAGCAGAAGAAACGTCACAACTATAATAGGGATATTGCTACTGCTACACTTAACTTTCACCTTAAACTTGCACCCAATTCAACCATTTTCCCTGGGAACGCCTATTCGTAGCACTAAGAGGGCAAGTTGATTCCAGTTGTTGATGGAGTGCCTGTCATATCAGAACAGGAAGATTTGGGACATCCTTTTTTCTTACTACTAGAGCCACCTGGCCTCTCCTGTTCATTCAGTGGTATGCCAAAAACCTTGAAGGAGATGGTTAGACATTCTTTTAATAATAAAAGGCTAGAGGATTTATTGAAAATCTGTAAATTCAAGCAATAACTTCTTAGTTGATAGAGCTGAGTCCTGATTTTTCTTCAAGAAAAAATGATATGGACTCACTGCTATTTTGTCTTTAGGGTCTAGAAAACAAGTCTTATGAGGAGCGGCTGAGGGAACTGGGGCTGTTTAGTCTGCAGAAGAGGAGGCTGAGGGGAGACCTTATCGCTCTCTACAACTACCTGAAGGGAGCTTGTAGGGAAGCGGGTGTTGGACTCTTCTCCCAAAAAACTAGCGATAGGACGAGAGGGAATGGCCTTAAGTTGCGTCAGGGGAGGTTTAGATTGGACGTCAGGAAGAATTTCTTTACCGAAAGAGTGGTTAGGCATTGGAACAGGCTGCCCAGAGAGGTGGTGGAGTCGTCAACCCTGGAGGCGTTCAAAAAAGGTGCAGACGTGGCACTCCAGGGCCTAGTTTAGGAGTCATTGGTGGTGTTAGTTGATGGTTGGACTTGATGATCTTAGAGGTCTTTTCCAACCTTAATGATTCTATGATTCTATGATTTGTCTTTCTAAATGATCTGAAATTAATTTCTTAATCAGAATTACTTAATAATTAGCATTTAATTTCTTAAAACTGATTATGCTCATGACTAAGCATTTACAGGGCTTTTTGCCTTTTTTTAATACTGGGTAAGTAAAATGACGATTTGCTATGGAGATGTGTAATATTAAAAGAATTTAATATGTTCTGGCTGTTCAGCGTTGTGAAAATCATAGTACTAAGCTGCTTTTAATCTGAAGGTGATGAGAGGTACATTTTAACTGCATTTAGGATAACGGACGGCCATTTCTAAGTAGATTGGGAAAATACCATCTCAAAACCAGTCTATTTTATCAATGGGAGGCAATGTAGAAGAAAGAGGATGTGACAACTGATGAAATGTTACAGTATCTCAAAGGCAAGACAGGCCTTGCTCACCAATTTACCATTTTCTGTTAACTGAATGTAGTAGGACTTCACATGAGTTAGAGGCAGTATTGAGACAACTTGCAGCATACCAATTTAAAACACTGGTTTTGACCAGATGGGAGAAGCTTACTTGTAGTTCTGGAAAAATATCTAGATAATTTTCATTATTTTTGTTCAATACAAGCTAAAGGTCGATACTGAAAGTACTAATGATTGATTTGAGGAAGAAGTTGAACTTAGAATCATAGAATAGTTTGGGTTGGAAGGGACCTTTAAAGGTCATCTAGTCCAACCCCCCTGCAAGGAGCAGGGACATCTTCAACTAGATCAGTTTGCTCAGAGCCCCATCCAACCTGACCTTGAATGTTTCCAGGGATGGGGCATCTCCCACCTCTCTGGGCAACGTGTTCCAGTGTTTCACCACTCTCACCATAAAAAAATTTCTTCCTTATATTTAGTCTAAATCTACCCTCTTTTATTTTAAAACCATTGCCCCTTGTCCTATCGCAACAGGCCCTGCTAAGAAGTTTGTCCCTCTCTTTGTTATAAGCCCCCTTTAAGTACTGAAAGGCTGCAATAAGGTCTCCCCAGAGCCTTCTCTTCTCCAGGCTGAATAAACCCAACTCTCTCAGTGTTTCCTCATGGGAGAGGTTCTCTGATCATTTTCTTGGCCCTCCTCTGGACCCGCTCCAACAGGTCCATGTCTTTCCTGTGCTGAGGGCTCCAGAGCTGGATGCAGTACTCCAGGTGGGGTCTCACCAGAGTGGAGTAGAAGGGCAGAATCACCTCTCTTGACCTGCTGGCCACGCTTCTTTTGATGCAGCCCGGGATATGGTTGGCCTTCTGGGCTGCGAGCGCACATTGTCAGCTCATGTCCAGCTTTTCATCCACCAGTATCCCCAAGTCCTTCCCTGCAGGGCTGCTTTCAATCCCTTCATCCCCCAGCCTGTATTGATAGCGGCCCAGGCACAAGACCCTGCACTTGGCCTTGTTGAACCTCGTGAGGTTCACATGGGCCCACTTCTTGAGCTTGTCCAGGTCCCTCTGGA